>VCRD01001973.1:48029-103080 GCA_006783055.1 Trinorchestia longiramus
GCTTTTGTAGGCAAAGAATCAATATCTACTGCTTCAATAGTTTGCTTAGCGAATCTATTTGTTTCTGTTACAATCAGTTCAACAACTTTGTCATCAAAATAATTGTCAAAGAATTCCAGTGGTGAGCTTTTGTCTTCAACTTCAAACTTTACACCAGGGTCTGCAATGAATGCGAATGGCTGACGTGCTTTCCCTGTACGCATCCAGTCTGCAGAATGAACTATTGCATCATCTCCCTCTTCACTGCTTGAGACATATGAAGAAAACGATTTATTTTCTGAATCACTGCTCAAACTAAGCTCCGATTCAATGTCACTTATTACTTCTTGTGACGCATGTTGAATTTCCTCTTCTGTTAGATACTTTCTTTTCGCCATATTACATGGGTAAAATCGCGACAGAAGGCACTTGAATAGCCTAACCGCAAGAACGAAGCTCACGCACAATCGCACTCAATCATGACAAATTAGGCACTGGCAAATCTGCCTAACTGCTTCAGATGGTAAGTGTGACTGCTTCAGATGGTTGCAAGATGGATGTTCCGCTACTAGACATCATATGACGGTAATGACAACGCTAAAGGAACAAATAAACGCTGTAACATCATATGATGTAGATACCCGCTGTGGCACCGTCGCGCATCAACGTCATATGATGTAGGTTCGCGGGAGAATGCATCCCGTACAAACATCATATGACGTCAATTACGGTGAACAGGTTAAAACGAACAAATAAGTCAGAGTCCACTGTCTTGCTCGAGATTTTGATTTTAGAGAGATTCCTGCAATAAACTTACTAAAACACTTCCAAAGATAGGGGTGTATTAGTTAGTTTCAGTTTCCTTCAGTATAACAAAGTACATGAAATTTGCTTTCTCTGAGGCATCAATGGCAACCTGAATGGAACAAGACTAATGCAAACTCAGAAGTACGTGCCAGAAGTAACTAGTTAGCAAACTGGCAAGCAATTTTTTATGAGCTAGTATCCCTGAAGGTATGCATATTAACTGGTAACACATATCAAGTAGAGGGCAGTGCATGGGCACATTACATGTAAAATAAAGAACAGTAATTTATTAGATGTCGGAATTCTTGTTTCAAAATTGCAAATAGAGTAAATAAAGAATACTTTCAATTCAAGCTAACACCAATAGAAGCCCTGAGCAAGCAGCAACTGAGAACCCTATCATTTGACTGACTATGATCATATTGGTTGCTCTTTCATGCTGACACGTAATCTATGTATAAACACACTAAATATGTTTTATCCAATTTTATCATGAACATTAGCTTCGAACTATACATGTAGTACACATTGTACAGAATAAGTAAGATACGATCAACAAAATGTTTGTACAAAATATGAGTGAAAAAAGAAGCAATGCATAATGTTGAACCAGTTACTGATATTTGTATTGGAATGTCACAAAAATGTATTCACATCCACATACATACAGTACTATACAAAAATGCACGTTCAATTGTCATTTGATTTCATGAATTACATAAGCAAGAAAATAACTTAGTAACTCTAAGAACATAGAGAATTTGAATAACAACTATCAAATTCTTTGCCTTTAATGTATCTCGGACAATGTAATTTACAACAGATGAGCATCTTCTGTGAACTTTTAATTAAAATAAAAACAATGCCATGTCTGAAATATCAAACTTTTAGCACACTTAAATAATTGTCTTCTTAATAATCCCACAACTAAGTCACGACAAGACTACCATAAGGCTGAACTATCAAAGAAAACAACTATATCAAAAGACAAGGAATTTTACCATGACTAAAATGAACTATAGAAGAGAATTTTTTTCACACTTTGAGGGCATGACAGCACCAGCACTTCATGCATAGATGAGCAATTGACATCTTTTAAAGGTGAAATCTAAACAGATGAATATGTAAATAAGCACAAATAGGAACACACCTGTTGCCTGAGATGAATTGAAAAACTGGCACAGTCTACCAAAGCCTCTCTCAATCTGAAAAACAAATTTTTTTTACAAAAACATGCTCTTTATTGTACCTACAGTAAACAGAAATTAATATATTTTTAAAGGAAAACAAAGATAAGAATGATACGAGTCTTGCACTGCATGTCTCTGCATGATAATGATGGTTTATTGATCAGGCAAGGCCTTAGAAGGTGACATCTCCTTGGCCTTCCACTTGAGTTAGCAGTCCCAAGATCATAGAGGAAAAAATTAAACTTTTTTTAACTTGCTTGTGTTTTACTTCTACTCACACATGCATAAGAAGAGTTCCTGTAAAATTAGATAAAATTGGAGAAAATTTAGCATTCACAACAACTAAACAATTTTCTAATAATTAATTTTCATCCACATACATTTTTCTTACACACCTTCTTGCTTCATAATTCACTAACACATTGCCAAAGGCTGCTTTCCATTCTTTACTGTCCCATGCATGCAAAACATCCCCTATTGTGACATTCAAATTTTCAAACTCATTTCCTTTAGAAAAATCAATCAATTTGCATCTATTCTCATTTGACCTGAACAAAGAGGAAGCAAAAATGTATGACATAGGAGAGCAGAAGATTAGAAAAGCAAAGTGCAGAAGAGGTATAGGAAAAAAGTGGTTTACAAGAGAGATAAACGTTGAACAAAAGAGAAGGAAGACTTTAAATAAGAAACAATGCACAATGAGAAAACTGTATGAAAGACATTGAATTGCCGACATTAAATTGCAGGATGCATAGCATAGGTACAAAGCTCAGCAAAACAGTTAAGAAAATGATATAAGAGGCCAGAGCAAAAGATGAGACAACAAAATGAAAATCTAAGAAGAAAAGGTCTAAATGAGAGTGGTATGAATCCTTTAAAGGCAGTAACAGGGGTAGCAAAGTGTAAATCTATGAATTAATAATTGATGGATGCAAAATGAGTGATAGTGTATAAATGGTGAAAGCAGTTGTGAACTTTTAGAAAGACTAGCAGAATGTGTCCAATTTATAGATGAAGAACCAGTGAATCTTAAGGTCTGAAAAATTTGAGTGATAAATAGAAAATGAAATTACATGTGAAGGAATTAAGTTCTTAAAAAAAGGGGAAATGGGAAAGCTAGTAATCCAAATTAGCCTCCACAAGAATTTTATAAGCATGGTGGTGTGAGTATAAATGAGATATAGAAATGTTAGTTTGATGAGATATGGATGAATGAAAAAGTTGTAGGAGTGGAACAAATGTAAAGTAGTTTTATTGCATAAGGGTAGACATCAGAGCATATGGAAAGTAAAAAACTTTGGACCTATTCCTCTGGCTGACACAGTAAACTATTATGTAGTATACTAAATAAAAGGATTAAACATGTTGTGGGAGAACAAAGAGTAATGGGTGAAGAACAGAACAGTTTTATGAAAGATGTGGTGGACTCGATGTTTGTAAGATTTTAAGATAAAGAGAAAATGAAATAAAAAGGTGTATCTGGTATTTCTGGATATTGAAAAGGCAGAGATTATTAGACACCCTTAAAAACTTGGCTTCAGTGAGAAGATAGTGAACATTGTAAAAAGTCTATATGAGAATACATGTGCAATCTATTGACAGGTAAATTTAGTGACTGGGCAGGTGGGGATTGTAAGAGGAGGGAGATAGGGTTGTCGCTGTCTGACTTATTGTTTGGCTTATACACAGAAGAATAAACTGTCTGCCTAGAAATGAGGGTTTTACAACTAAAAGTTGGAGAGGAGACAGTTGTCTGCTATGTGCTGATGACATTGTTGTGGTTAGTGAATCAAGGCAAGAACTACAAGAGATGCTTGAGATTGTGAATGGATATGGTACAGATTTCAAGGTGAAATTTGGGAACGTAAAAGTAGAGTGGAATATTGGATAACTTAATAGGCAGAACTAGGGAACATAAGTACCTAGAATGTGTGTGAAGTGAAGATGTATGTGCCAGAGTAAAAGCTTAGAAGAGGGCAAAAGCTATGCAGTGTGGTCAAGTAAAAAGCAAACAAGTATAACTGTGTTAAAAAGAATGTGGAGGAATGTTGCTGTACCTAGTGTAATGTATGGTATAAACTGGAGGACACTTTGAAACGTTTAAGGTGCTGCAGAATAGGGTAGGGTGTTTGGCATTATGCACCTCAAAATTGACAGCTGTAGAAGCTATTAGAGGTTATCTAGGGTAGATCCTGTTTTCTGAAAGAATGATATAACCTGTGTTGAATTATAAGGTAAGAATTGAGCAAAGGAAAAATCAAAAGGTGGGGAAAAAAATTTTGGAACATAATATGAATGAAAGTCTATGGGAGAAAATTTATTGGGGGTGTACAAGAAAGCTAAAGATTCAAAAGATTTTTTATGTCAGACTTGGGAAATGTATGGATGACTGGTTATTGAGAAATAATGGAGGTGAAGGACTGGAGTGGGTTTGCAAAAAGTGGAAGAAGGAAATTGAAAAACCTACTAAAGTGTATGGTTTGAACAAATGGAAACAGCATGGTTGGGAAGACCTCCTTAACTTGGTATGCCCTTAAGGGTGTACCAAAGGTTAAAATGTTCTGTAATGCAAGTTTTGGCAACCAACTCACTCCAGTTTGTAATCACATGTAATACATTCTGTGTGAGTAGCCACATGTGGAGGTGGAATAAGGGGAATAACATGTTATGTATGCTTTGTAATAGACCAGTAGAGGAAACAATTGAACATATGGTTTTAGATTTCTCTGGTTCTCCCTATACTGCTCACAAACCACACCCATCAAGTTCTATTGCTTGTCTTCCTATTTACTACATTCTAAGACAGTATAGGGAGAACCAGAGAAATCTAAGACCAGATGTTCAATTGTTTCCTCTACTGGTCTATTACAAAGCATATATAACCTGTTATTCCTCTTATTCCACCTCAATGTATGGCTATTCACACTGAATGCATTACATGTGATTGCAAACCAGAGTGAGTTGGTTGCCAAAACTTGCATTACAGAACATTTCAACCTTTGGTACACTCTTAAGGGCATACCAAGTTAAGGAGGACTTCCCAACCATGCTATTTCCATTTGTTCAAACCATACACTTTAGTAGGTTTTTCAATTTCCTTCTTCCACTTTTTGCAAACCCACTCCAGTCCTTCACCTCCATTATTTCTCAATAACCAGTCATCCATAGATTTCCCAAGTCTGAAATAAAAATCTTTTGAATCTTTAGCTTTCTTGTACACCCCCATAAATTTTCTCACATAGACTTTCATTCATATTATGTTCCAAAACTTGTTTCCCCACCTTTCAATTTTTCTTTTGCTCAATTCTTACCTTATAATTCAATACCGGTTATATCATTCTTTAAGAAACAGGATCCACCCTAGATAACCTCTAATAGCTTCTTCAGCTGTCAATTTTGAGGTGCATAATGCCAAACACCCTACCCTATTCTGTAGCACCTTGAACTTTTCAAAGTGTCCTCCAGTCTATACCATACATTACACTACATACAGCAACATTCCTCCACATTCTTTTTAACACAGTCATACTTGTTTGCTCTTTACTTGACCACACTGTATAGCTTTTGCCCTCTTCTAAGCTTTTATTCTGGTACATACATCTTCTCTTCACACACATTCTAGGTACTTATGTTCCCTAGTTCTGCCTGTTGAGTTATCCAATATTTCCCTCTACCTATGTCAGTCACATCAATATTTATAACCATAACTCTACTCTTACCTTCACAAATTTCACCTTGAAATCTATACTATATCCATTCACATTCTCAAGCATCTCTTATAGTTCTTGCCTTGATTCACTAACCACAACAATGTCATCAGCACATAGCAAACAACTGTCTCCTCTCCAACTTTTAGTTGTAAACCCCTCATTTCTAGGCAGACAGTTTATTCTTCTGTGTATAAGCCAAACAATAAGTCAGACAGAGACAACCCTATCTCCCTCCTCTTACAATCCCCACCTGCCCAGTCACTAAATTTACCTGTCAATAGATTGCACATGTATTCTCATATAGACTTTTTACAATGTTCACTATCTTCTCACTGAAGCCAATTTTTTAAAGGGTGTCTAATAATATCAAACAGTCTAGTGTGTCATATGCCTTCTCAATATCCAGAAATACCAGATACACTTTATTTTATTTTCTCTTTATCTGAAAATCTTCTCTTACAGTAACAAATTGGGTTCACTACATCTATTTCCCCTAAAATTATTTTGTTCTTCATCCATTACATTTTGTTCTTCCACCATATCATTTCCTTCAGAATACTACAAAGTATCTTGGGTGCTAGAGTAAATATGTCTATAGTTTTTCCATGCTCTGATGTCTACCCTTATGAAATAGAAATGCAATACATTTGTTCCACTCCTTGAGGACTTTTTCTCTCATCCATATCATATCATCCCAACACTTAATCTCAATTATACTCATAACCCACAATACACACTTGTATACAACTCATATAGAATTTCATCACAACCGCTAGCTTTCCCATTATACATCTCTTTTAAAAACTTTATAATCTCTTCACATATAATTTTATCTTCTATTTGTAACTCCTATTCCCCAATATGAAGACTTACCAATTTAATATCTATTATTTACCCATTCATTTCACCAATGTCTTCCTGAAAGTCCACTACTGCTTTCACCATTTGCACCCTATCACTCACTTTGCAACCTACAATTACTGATTCATTGATTTGCACTTTACTACCACAGTTATTACTCTGTATAAAATCATACCACTCTTTAATTCTATCTGGACCCTTTTACCTAAGATTTTTAATTTTTTCTCATCTTTCACTCTAGCCTCATATATCATACTCTTTACCCTCTTTTGCTGAGCTTTTTACTAATTCCATGCATCTAGCTACATAAATTTGGCTATTGGATGTCTTTATTAAAGTTTTTGCATTTTATGTTTTTTATTACAAATCTTCCTTCTCATTTGTCCACCTTTTATTTCACTGGCAAACCCCTTTGCTTTTCCTATACTTCTTCAGCACTTTATTTTCCCAATCATCTGCTCTGCTGTGTCATAAAACATTTTGCTATTTTTTGTTTTCACATTCTCTATCCTATCCCACTCATACCTTCTAAGCCCATTACAATATTCTTACAATTTGCTGCTTTCCAATTAAACTTTTTTTTCACAATACTCATCTCTTGCATAACCTCTTTTCCAACCCATTTTTACTTAAGAACAGGCATTTGGTGACAGTATAGATATCTAATTTATTTTCATCCAAATAAATTTTTTTACATGACTTCTTACTTCATAATTCACTCTAATAACTAGTTGCTACTATCACACAAATCCCTATAGTGACAGTCCAATTTTCAAACTTATTTTCATGTACATTCATGTTTCCATTACATCCACTGGGAACCTGCAAAATTCTTGCACTCCTCTTTATGTATGCAATATTCGTTATCATGGTTTAATGGCCCTGTAGTTATCAAGTAACATACAACCAGAATGATACATTCATTTGCTTTCAATTTCATGCACCTGATTGCCAAAATGTCTTCACTCTCCGATTCACTCAACACAAACTTCTAATTTAAAGCATTCACTAAAATTCATCCCATTCAAACACCTTTCTATTATTTAATACAACTTTTATCAATCATTTGATACTTATATTCCTTGCACAGCAAATTCACCTAATCTTATACATTGGTCTATACCACAAGATAATCTAGTCTTCCCTTCTCAAATTTTTACTACGATCACAAATTCACATCAGCTATGCACTTCCAGCAATCAAACACCAATTCATTGACCTCACTTGCACCCCTTGCACTACTCTATATCTCCCCGCAAATTAATCATACACTGGATTATGTCACGAGAACCACCCTTCCTAGCCTACCGTCAGTAATTCAGTATCCAATTTCTTTCCAACTAATTTGAAACAGCTATCAAAAAATACCAACACAACAAAAACTCCGGTATTTCTTTTTGAAATCTATCGATGCACGTAATCAAGCCAAGCCTGAAGTCAGAACTTTACTCTTTAAACGAAATCAAAACAAACACTACGTTCTCGTCATTCCTTTTGACAAACGCTCTTCACACTTTAACTACCTGTTTCCTTGCATTACATAAAGTTTACATCACACACAAATTAAGTCAGACTTTTTCAATGACGCGGCTTACCAATCATCTCCTCTGCAACAACTCAGCTCGACCGCACTACGCCGACTACATCAGCTGATTGAACAAAAGCGCCGGAGTCAGGGTTGCCCGGTGTTCGTGAATGATACAAATATCCTAGATCAAAGCGTAACAAATTTGGTGAAAATGTAACAAATTTTAAAAATTCTAAATAATTGCGCTATTTTTATATCAATACCCAATTATGTGTTATTGTAACATAATGCTAAATTCATATTATGCGCTCATTGAAGATATTTTTTCTAAATCATGAAAATTGTAGAATTTTTTTGTAGTAGAACTTATATAATATATTATTAACAGAACATTGATCAAGAGTAGCAATTCTTTGTATTAGTTTGCTATATTCTAACACATACAAAAATCGTATTCTATTCCTAAGTTTATTTTCTCTGCATAGAAAGATATAAGAATAAAAATCTCTATTAACCTTTCATAAGTAGTTCCTTTATCAGTGCTAATGTCGTATAAACTCTTTTTCGTTATCAACTTAATTGCTGGGAGGGCTTCCAGTGTATACAAGTGTCAGTAAATTGACATTTCGTTTATATCGTGCATTAATAAGTTATAGTACACTATTATGGAAAATAGTAATAATTGAATATCTCAGAATCATAGCATATATATGGATCAATTAGTAACGAATTAAAAATTGCAGTCATTACTTTGATTTAAAATTTGCACGCAGGTTATAAAAACACATGCAAATACCCTTCAATAGGCTTAAAATGCCTATCCTAAAATTCAAATGTTGACATCTTATTACTCTTTGTGTACTGACGGTAACTCTAGTTACCGCCCCAAATTTTTCTGTATATTAAAGCTGCAGGACAATAAGCATTGGAAGACAGCTGCATGTGTCTTTAGTTACCACTTCTGATCTCTTTAATAGCGACACGAGATATCAATCACTCATGGTGTTTAAAAAATATCAGATATGCTAGCGGCATCACAGGTGGCAAGTTTTAATTATGGAAGACAGAGGGTAAAAATTAGTGATGATGGTACAAGCGATTATATTCGTCTTCCGAGCACTAACTTGAAGTAGAAGCTAGTATAAGTGATTCGATGAGGTCTAGAATGATGATGAAGGTCTAGTCATACTCTGGGCATCCAGCGTCGCAGCATGCTGAACTCGTTTCCCGTCTGCTGGTGATTAGGTAGAAACATACAAAGGCGGCCGGCAATGAGAATTGAACCTGGGTCTTCCCGTATCGCAAGCGGGATGCAAGCCACTCGACAACTGTGGCGCACCAAGACCCGGCAAGGAGATCGAAAATAAAAATGGAAACAAGATTGACTAACACAGTGTGTATGCAAAGTGTGCTATCAACTATCCTAATAAGTGATCCGTGAATTAGGGAGTGTTGCCATCCTGGTGCCTTATAGATTTAAAATCATAACATAGACAATGCAACCAAAACCAAGTTTTTATTTCCAATCGGTGATATCACAAAATTAACATTGATTTACCGTAAAATAAGGCTTAAGACATAATTTTAAACATCACCACACTCCATGAGTGCCAGTTCTTTTGTGCAAGTGATAACGTGTTTAAAATGCTTTGTGTTCAAATTCCTTTTGAGCAAGTTATACTATTACGGTTCAGAAAAAGATAAAATCTGCAATCAAAACGGTGTGGTTGTTTTACAAACGTTTGTACGTATTTATAATACTATATAATTTCCATGTTGTTCAATTCTCAGTAGCTTTGTTGCCCCATAATATTATTATCTACTTTATTCGTCTTTTCTGCACGCTGAAATATTTATTTCTTATCTTCTGTGCATTTTGCAAACTGGGGAGTAACAGTCGAAATCACTATCATTATGGCGCTTCTTTGTCTCGCTGAGTGACGACAAGCAACGTTTTCTTATTTGCCAAGGCTACCCTTTACACTTTAACATGTTACACGAACAACAAGCGTTCCTTTTTTTGGTCTTGCTACACTTTCAGAAAGAAAAAACGAAAGAAAAGAATCCATATAGCATGAGATTTTCGAGATTTTCACCAGCAGTGCATCTTATTTTCGGTGAGATTAATTTCCAGTCAAGTTCCAAAAAGAAGGGGAATGCGTACAAAAGAAACAGTAGTCTTCTGTAGCTGAAGGTCCACACGAGCGGTTCCAGCTACACAGCTCAGCTAGGCTCATCTCTCCAGGCCCCCATGCGGTGTGTTGGTCCGTCTCTGCAGGAGTGACTGCTGCAGAAGAGGTGATGATGTCGACAGTAATGTTGGTCATTGTAAAAATTTTATAACTTCTTTTGATTTATTTCCTTGGTTTTAGTTTCGTGCATATCGCTAAGGAGCACGCTATAGCATGGTTGAAGATTGTTACCCGTTTGAACAAAATTTAATTAAGAAGCGTGCGTGTTTGGGAATGGAATGCCTTCTTGAGCAGTGGCCATTTCTTCCGTTTGGTCTGTATCCGTAACTGAAGCTCCGTTACTATCTCTGAAGGTCAATTCTAACTAATACAGGGTGTCTCAAAAAAATGTACTCACCCTTTAACCGTTGCTAACATGCTGTCTTCTTTGTGTTGCAGGTGTGAGGTTCGAACCTTTGCGAACATGATTAAATGTGATTAAAAAATCATGTTCGCAAAGGTTCGAACCTCACACCTGCAACACAAAGAAGACAGCATGTTAGCAACGGTTAAAGGGTGAGTACATTTTTTTTGAGACACCCTGTATTATGTCTGGTGTAAGATTTCGAGGAACTAACTTCGAAATGCAGCAGTTTCTTCCAAAATTCTAAATTCGCAGCTTCCAGCCGGCGTGAAGTATGTACAGCGGTTCGCTGTCTACTGAAGGTTGTCTTCTTTGGTTGCGATGTGGAGGCCGGCGTCTAGTCTTGCTTGTTTCTCAACTGCAACTTCTAAGAGGAAATTTCCAGAATTATTGCTGCATGCCTCAATTAAAACAGGAATATAATAATAATAATAATAATAATAATGGCTGCGGTGGGTAAACCAGAAATATAATATCAACGATAATACTTATAACAATCATAATACTGCATACCCCCGTTAGTCAGATGAATTTTTCGTTTGTTTACCAGAGTTTGACAGTATCCACATGACAGTGAAAATTAATTCTTTAAATTTTTAGTCCTTTTGGACTAAAAATAGTTAGTTTAGTCTTGAGTAAACTTGTTCATATGAGAATATTTCATGCTGATTACCCTTGTACCATTCTAACGTAATTTCATTACTTATAAGTATAATTTTTGTTCCCTCTTCTCTCTTAAAATGGAGACGTGACTTTAAATCTTTGTATTTAAAAATCTCCATTTTTCTACGGGTCAGTCCATTATTTTTTCATATCAATTCATATAACAATTGAGTTATAACATACAGAACGTAGGCAATCGAAAGGATAAATCATACCTCAGATGTTCAAAAGAATTTTATACGTAGAGAAAGACCATCTTAAGTCGCAGAAGAATCGTGTTCTAAGAAGCAAAGTTGGCATGCACTCTTATTGAATAATTGTGTTGCAATTCATTCTTGTTTTGTGAAATGGCATAAATAACATTTATGAATTAATGAGAATCGATGACGCTAAATATGCGAGAGTGTTTTCAGATTGACAGTGCTTGAAAATCGACTAGAAAAAACTTCTATCATCCCGTACTACATCCTTGCATTTGTTCAACTTCGCGAGAGGAATTGGCCTTGCTATTTTATATTTAAAAGTTAATCTACATGGCTTGTAACTAGAGCAAATTGGTCGGTGCCTACTTAGGCAGAGAAGGTTATTGCTACCTTGCGATAATAACGATAAAGGTGAGTTCGAAGGAACTAGCAATATCATGAAAGACCGAAAGAAGCGGTCTATCATGCCACTTAGAATGATAGTTTAGAGGAAGAATTTTTAGAATTGAGTGAATCGTATAACTGAGATCCTGCAAATGACTAAGAATATATTTACAAATTAACGTACAATATCCGCCAATTGCACCGAAATACAGCTTCTGGATATGTCAACGACTTCAATTGTAATATTCAGCTACTTTCTTCGTTGCTGACCACAGATATTTTGGAGACTTGTACAAGTGTAAAGTTTATAGAGGTTCTGTTTTGGTAGTGAAAAATTCTTAACCCTCTAATGCACCGTGTATCCTAAATGATAAACAGAATTTTTACATATAATTACGAAGTTATGTATCAAACATGCCTGTACTGCATCTAATATCATTATTGATGCTTACACAAATCGAACGAATTCAAAAAAAGTATAATTGAGTTGCTGGGGCTTGGGTAGACAAGCGTCA
Organism: Trinorchestia longiramus; assembly: GCA_006783055.1. Taxonomy (NCBI): domain Eukaryota; kingdom Metazoa; phylum Arthropoda; class Malacostraca; order Amphipoda; family Talitridae; genus Trinorchestia; species Trinorchestia longiramus. The sequence goes on from VCRD01001973.1 coordinate 60,465, forward strand.
GTACGTTTGTTATCATGCAGATTAAATGCGTGCGTTTACGAGTTGACTTAATGTCGTTTGCAGCTTTCTACCACTAATAAGAAATTTTGAATTTCACTTTGGACAGACTGCATAAGTTTGGGAAAACTTTAGCAGCAGAGTTGGGGATCTACACTGTTATTTGGGCGTCATTGTGAAGTATGTTGGTCACTAAGACCACCTTCAACTTGTAGCATCACGAGTTTATCATTTTTACTTTGCCAAGGCTTGGACGCATCAGTTCTATTTTTCCCAAATGAGTTGAGGGGGCTCGTACTTTAGAAAGAATATTTTGATGGGAAGGTTCATATATTATCGTATCTGATGAAATTTTTCATCGAAGCCGGAACTTAATTTCAGCAACCATCATATGTTATGCATTCATTAGGTTACCTCTTTAACAGTTATACACTTTCAAATTATTACAATTTGACATTTGACAAAAATATAGTACGCTCAACTTCTTTCCTTATTTCGAATTAAGAAAACTGCCCAGTAAGAAAAATTGGTTTGTCCTATTGGGGACCCATTTTTTATACGAGGTAAAAGCCAAATTTTCACATACGTAGAGAAGTGCTAGTTCAGTAAGCACAGAAGTTCAACGCCTGTGAAAGCAGTCATGTGTACTTCTTGCAGGGATGCATTAGTTAGGGAATATAATACGATTATCACCAATGCTTTTGCTATCAATTGCGTTTGAAAGTTATGTGCTTGAACAAAATAACGGTGGTGTTTTTGCAAGTAATCTTCCTCTTGCGTTAAAGTAATGTTTACCTTATTGTGAAACTAAAAAATGAATTTTATAATTTTCTTAATCATCGAATTTTGTGCTTATGAAGCTTGAAAAAAATGAGTGATCAAATAGAAAAAATAACCATGCACATAACGAATTGGAAACAAGGAAAAAAACGAATAAAGTTAAAATGTGTAAAAGTGTATATTTCATTTAAATTATGGGTTTAAAAACATGTACAAACCTGACAATGACACGGGCACTAAAATGTAAGAACATAACAAAACATGTACATAACAAAATAACACTTCTAACTAACACAAAATGAACACATTCTACAGTAACATGAAATCAAGTAGATAAAAAACGCATACATGAGTACAGGAGAAAAAAGTAATTTCTGGAATGAAACTTCTTCAAAACAAACTGCAACCGTGCGTAGGCGAGACCTATATATCTTAGCGATAGTGATCATTTACGAAGTACTGTTAATGAATGTTTGTCACGGCATACAATATTGGTAACATACTGAAATAAATTTCAGCAATATTGACATAAGTTTGTAGACATTTTGAGCTTGAAGATGGATATGGTAGGCGATGTTGTGGGTGAATTATTTGCAATTTATTTCATCGACAAAATCTACGATCTTCGTTCATACGCACACGCAAAACATGCAATTACAATAATGATTGCAGAATTAACGTAATAATAGAATAGAAGACGATTGACCCATTGAATAGAAGACGATATAGTATTAGAAAATATGAAATTACTTTAGACATTCTGAATGTTGCACGCAGTAACACACTACAAAATATATAACATGCACACTAGTTGCACGCAGTAACACACCCACAGAAACGAGAATCATTAATGCATAAGAGAAAATAATTTCACAGAACAATTACAATACACTTAATCAATTCACAGTATGGATATTAAGGCGAATAATCTCTTATGGACGAGCTGAGGTCAATTCAAGGTAATATACAGAAATCGAAGCATACAAAGAGAATCCTGCAATGACGTAAGTCTGCAGAGTGGCGACACATGTAACAGTCGTCTCTTGTACTACCTGTATGAAGTAATCTGCTTATCCCTCCATTACCGAGCGTAGCATCAATTAATCATTCTTGAAACTTATTTTACACATGTAGGAACGATTGGATAATAATGATTGATGTCGGAAAGACTAACGTAATTTTCGGTCAACAGTTATTGAAGAAGAAATTTTGGCTGCAACCTACGCTGAACTGTCATGAGCAAGATACCTTGATACCTAAGCTTCTTGTTTCCTATTCATCCAGATCACAAAACTATTTAAACGTTACAATTAAAACGCAGTACAAAGTCAATTATCATTTGACAAGACGATATTTTTTAGGTTGTAAACGTAAGTTACGTTTAGCGTCGAAAGTTGTAAGTTATAATTTTTATATGATTTGAAATATATAATGTCTATACGTAAATACATGCCGAATTAATTTTATAAAAAATGTATAATCCAGAAAAACTTTATTTAGCGGAAAACTAAATTTGTGTAGTGAATTCATTGATGTTTCTCCACATACACGTTCAATTTAGACACTTTGAAAGTACTTTATAGAAATATTTAGTTTGTTACAATAATTTCTTGTAAGGAATAGGTGCAGAGATACACAGATTGACAAAATAAGTAGAGAAGCTCCATTAGAGCACCGGCAGGAGGAAAAGTTGGGGGGGTACTAGACCTGCAACCTATTTATACTGTAGTATACCGGACTATGGAGTGCTTTTAAGTTGAGGTAGGATTGGAATATATGTGCTTTACATGAGTTATACAAATACTAAAGCTGATTTCAACTTCTGTTGTACCGTAAAATGTAAACTTATTAAGTAGATATTTTAAGATACTTGTTAAACTTGTAAGTATGGGTTTTCATCATCCGAAGTTCTTAATTGAGATGTTTAAGTAGTTGATTATTCGCGATTGATTTTTGCATGCCATGTATAAATTCCCTCACATTTCTACTTGCATTACTTTCATATTTTTATTGTTTATTTCAGCATATTATTCACTTGACACATAGTAGAAAGGATTGCAATCAGCGCGCATGGAAAGAAAAAATACATTTTCCATGTACACCATATTTGGCGGTAACTGAAAATACCTCGAAAACTATACAAAATGACGAATTAAAACAAGATTGCATCGTTTTCCCAGCTTCCCTCTCATCATTACGAGTTCTTACGTACATGAATGTACATACAGTTATTTGTTAGGAAAAATCGATGCGCCGATGTTAGCACTATATATCAGACGGAATACAGTTCACTAATGTAAGACACCCACTAAAGGCACTATACGTATGTCCAGAAGGCTTCAATGTGAATGCTCGATATCTTACCGTACCCTACTCGGCTAAATAATTATTAACAAATTAATTCAGTTTTACATTATACAAGATTGGCAAAAATCAGGCTATCTCTATTACTAAGCAGGCGATATGCACTCAATCAATTTTTCATCAATATTTATGCAACTCCTACGGATATGCAGTATGTACGAGTTCTATATCTTAAAGGGGAAGGAAAAAGTTCTGGTTTTACAATTAAACGCACGAACACACCCACAAAATAGGTTGGTGCTTTCAAATATAAATGAAAAGAGTCAAACGAATTGGAACTAAAACCTACTATGCAATTTTGTTTCATGCATACAAAAGTGAATAACATACGACAACAGGAACCTACCCAAGTTGGGTTCCTACCCAAGTCTCATACTGTATTTTGATGAAGTTATGTTAAAAAAGTCTATTGATGAATCTGAAAAATCATACATATGAATTTGAATCAGTTCAGGTGACTCAACATTGAGTTACTTACGAGACCTGGTGAGAAATTAATATGCATTAATTAATATTAATATGTGTATTAACTGCAATGCTTGTAACTTTCCCGGTATTAAATCGTTAAAACCTAGGGCAAGAACATGGGCATCTGAATGCACTTAGTCAAGAAGACACGAAATATATACGAATCTCAGCACGGACGCTACAATCTCAAAAAAACCATCCATGATTACGATAACTACGATAACTCCCATTAACCTATACACCCATTAACTCACGTACCCATTAACTCGTGCCCCAATAACTCACGTGCCCCATTAACTCGCGTGCCCCATTGGCTCGAGTGCCCCATTGACTCGAGTGCCCCATTAACGAACGTTAACAAAGACGTACTCCAATACCGAACGTTAGCAAAGACGTACGTCAACACACGTACGATAATTTACATCTCTCATTACCTTCCGACATCCTGACACTGCCCTTCTCCCTCCAGTTAGCTGAACTGACACGGACATGAATGTGATTGCTTAACATTGCAAAGATAAATAAATGAAGACTGTATCGTTTCAGAAAAAAGAATGGAAAACACAGAGGAAGGAGGGAGGAAGGGAAGGAGGCACACGGGAAAAATGTTGGTAACTATTACAAATTAACTTTGGTGTTTTAGCTTCTAATGGAGCATGGAAAAATATTTTTAGTAAGTAAGCACGAGGATACGGGCGATATTTGTAAAATGTTCCTCTTCAATATTCCCACATCATCTCAATAAAACTTTTGTATATTAGCACACAAATTAATGCAATATGATTTATAGGAGTTGCGGAAACTGCTCAATCACTACACAGTAAAACAGAAAAAGTGAACTGGAATACTTGGTTATAATTTTAATAATAGTTAAGTGAAATCAAAGAGTAACGAACGAGGTAATAGTAAAGGTGAAAATAGGTTCCCTAATCAGAAAAAATAATCTGTAAAGTGAGTACTGAGGAATAAAATAATATAAATGAGTATATTATAATTCAGATAATAAAAAGACGTAAATATTTTAAGTAGGATCTACAACTAAGCAAATATATTTATAAAAATAATGGTATTCTTTTGAAGACAAACCTAAAAACTCAGCTGTCAAGGGCATGCGCCACACAATCAAAAATTCATTAAAGGCTTCCTATGACACCATAAAATAAAAAAGTAAAGCTGTCAGTTTTCGTTTGATATAATTAGAGTTTCACGCAAGAGAAAGATTTTGATGAATTGATGTCCTAAATTATTTAGCAGACTAATTATTTAGATTAGCAATGCTCTATGAGTAGTACGAGCAGCAGCAGTAGCAGTAGTAGTACGAGCAGCAGTAGTTGTACCAGCAGCAGCAGCAGCAGTAGTAGTAGTACGATTGCTCAAAAATGTGAATTCAAAAATAAAACTTGCGATTTTAGGAAAAAAGTTTCTTGCCGCAGACGTGGAACTATCCTGTAAAACGTATCCCGATTTGTGAGAATTTGAAAAAAATTACTATCCGAAGATTAATATCTAAGACTGCAACCCTACTGGAAAAATTTCTCAACGAAATATTCGTTTTCGGAAGCCATATTAATTAAAAATCAAGTCATGTTCACTACCTTGATTAATGTGAATAAAATATATATAAAAAATCAAGAACATCGATAAAAAATAACCAAATTCTGTTTTTAAAACTTGGGATACATGGATAGGCAGACAGAATGCTGGGACTCCCAGACAGAAGACAGGACCCCCAGACAGAAGGCAGGACCCCCAGACAGAAGGCAGGACCCCCAGACAGAAGGCAGGACCCCCAGACAGAACACAGGATCCCCGAATGCTTCGTTGAAAGGAACTCTCAAGTACCTCAAGATGGGCAAGCTAAAAGCTCTAACGCTCAAAATTGTACGATCAAACTGACCAAAGCATATACCTGTGTACGTCCGCGAGGGTTTGTTGATACCAACATTTGCAAAGACGCAAAAAGTAAATAATGAAAAGGAGCTTGAAAAGTATAGCACCTGAAGCTGTAGGTAACATCAGGACATGTTGACTATAACAGGTACCAGACCGAAGTAATACCAATATATTGCATGAGCTATATATGATAAATACCATACTAACTAAGGCAGGCGGTTGATGCTATATAACAAGTACTATACCTAACCAGGAGATATTCCGTGTGATTACATGCGTAGGTAGTACCTGTTAAGGTACATTATTGTTATTAAACTAGGAGTATAATATTAATAATGTCGAGGTACAGGATACAGCAACATAACTTCCTTTTTTCCAAAGCAAAGCGCTCTGAAACAAGGAAGTTATGTTGCCGCCCCTGTAGTACAACCAGTAGCTGTACTATAACTAAAGCAGACTCTGAGCTGAACTCTGAATACTATGCTTGCTTTAGGCAACACCGCAAGCAAAGTACATACTCATGTTCAAGTATATACGTTACCTCGTTATGGGTTGAATGAACCATCAAGGTTCACAACTGCTATAAGTCCTGAATGTCTCAGTCAAGTCACTACAGAATAATGTAAATACTGTACCTGAATACTAACCTACAATTATAAATCTAATAGAGCGAAAGTAATCTTAGTTATATTTACACTGAGAAGCCATATAGATTTGGCTCACTGGATTGGACCCACGCGTATATATATGTATATATATATTAGACTTAGTTTCATATAAATAGTGCTACATACATAGTTCTATATACAGCTATATATGTAGAACTATATATATAGTTCTACACTCTACACAGAAGTAGTTAGTAAGATCGAGTTATCTAAAAGCCTGAATTAAATTGAAAACGTACAATCACATCGACAAGAAAAAGTATGAAGATGAGACAAAATGTAACACTAATCACTAATTAGTGATTAGTCACTAATTCTACTCATAAAACTGGTCGAGGTTCGTGATTACTTTCCTACTGTTAATCAACTACACAAAAAGACAGACAATAAATAAAAGAAAACAATGGTATTTAGGTCTGTACACACAAAAATAGACACTAAAAAAATTATGTTCATTATCGTCAGCACTAAAATAACAAAAAATTAGGAAGTAAATAATTTTTTGGTTATTTCTTTTGGGAAAGTTGCGTTAAATGACAAGATTCCTGACGAGCTAAATGACTTGTTACCTTATATATATTACAATACTAGAGTGCATTTACTGCTACAGAGCATCTATTGGTACTTGCTATAGAAAAGTTGTTTGTATGTAATCCAACACACGCGATAGTTTGAAGAAATTTTTTTTTCAATGAAGAGCTGTGATAGAATATGGAGCTTAGTTCACTAGCAACGAGTTTCTCATGACAAAATGTTCTGTTATATGAAAATGATTCTCTTGTGAAGAAAATGTGCGAGGGATTTAAAAAAAAAGACGTTTTGGCAGCTGCAAACCAGGACTGCACGCCTGTAGTTGAAGAATTAAATATACGCTTGCCACCTCATCGTGAGCAAAAATTAGATAAGCTTATATAATAAGGTAATAAATTAAGTGGAAAAATCAGCATCCTCAACTACGTACCCTAATAAAAAATAAATCTGCCACTATTTTAAGTAAACACGTGAAACATCAAAAAAACGAGTTCATGTATCGAGGCAGGCAGAGAAAAATATCGCTGAGTCACTGTAGTAAAAGTAGATAATTTCAGCGAACGCCTAGCAATTTTGAGGCATCAGACTGAGCTTTAATTATCGTGTCCAGCACTGAAGAAGACGTTCGGTTTGTGAGGTGGGCATGACTGCCACCTTCAGCACCTTCAGACTCAGAGGGGGTGCCGTGTGGAGGAACCTCTGTCGGGGCGGGAGTGATGGAGATTTGGGCGGCTATGTCACTGGGAGTTGTACATTTGGGTGTGCAGTGCGACACTGGGAGGAACGTTATATTAGGGGAGATGTTGGGTGTTAGAGTTACAGGGGTGGGAGATGCGCTAGGGTTGGAGTGGGTGACGGAGACGCTAGTGGGAGTTAACGTGACGCATGAGCTCGACAAGGTAAGGTTCGAGGTGAGGATGAGACTTGAGTGAGCGAGTGGGATGGATTGAGTGACGATGGCAGAGGTGGATAAGCTGGAGTTGGGGGACGTGAGGGGGTGCTGAGCAGTGGGGGTGGTGGGGGGTGTGGACTGAAGTCTTGCATGGTCCTCGGAGACGTGGGACTTGAGGGCTGCCAATGAGGACAAGCGGCGGAAGCAAAGCAGACAGTGGATCTGTTCAAGACACACACAAATATTAGGAATAAAATATTAATGCCCCAGCAAGTGATACTTTTTTCACAAGATACACACAAATATTAGGAATAAAATATTAATGCACTAGCAATTGATTCTCTTTTCACAAAATACACAAATGTTATGAATAAAATGTTAATGCGCTAACAATTGATACTTTTTTCACAAACACACACAAATAGAACAGAATAGAATAAGGCAATAGAAACGAGCGGTTTAGGCCATTCTTGGGTTAATACCCAAGTCCCATGCCGTCTAAAGTAAGGAAATCAATCATGCACGTACATCAGAATCCCGTAAGGCAATTCATGTTAGGAAGAAAATATTAGTGTACCAAGAATTTAAACTTTTTATCAATAAAATCCATTATTATATCATAGAGGGTGGCCCATAAGTAAGGTACCTTTTTAAAACTCTCATAGCTATACTGTTATAGCCATAACTGTTATAGCTATAAAACTACAAATGGTAAAGAGATTTAGTTAATTCAGAATGAATGAGGAGAATTCAAAGTTTTCTACAAGCGTATCAAGTCTACCGACAATCACAACATATTGCCCAAAAAATTCATAAAATCCACCTCTCAAAATGAATCGCTACGCAATGGAACGAGCAAAAATAGTGGAACTTTACTTCCGATGTAATTGTTCGGTTACTGCAGTTCAGAGGAATTACAGGAATATTGATGGTACTGAAAGAAGTCCTTCAAAGAACTGCATAAAAAACTGGTATTGAAATTTAGAGAAACTGGGACAACAGCAGACAGACAACGTTGTGGCAGGCCATGGACCATACGAACTGGTGCTTCAATTCAACTTGTTGCAACGAGTGTTGTTGATCGGCCCAAAACGTCAACTAGGAGACGTTCAATTCAACTGAGAATGTCCCGTACCTCACTGCAACGTATTTTGGTAAAAGATCTAAAGCATCATCTATATAAAATTTAATTAACTCAAGAACTCTATCCCACGGACTACCGAAAGCGATTAGATTTTGCGAATAGATTTCTGCAGCTTGCAGAAAATGAAAACTTTGTAAAGAATTTAATAATGACTGATGAGGCACATTTTCACCTTAATAGTTTTCTTAATAAGCAGAATTGCAGATTCTGGGCTTCAGAAAATCCAGAAGAAATTCATGAACGTCCACTTCACTCAGCTAAAGTAACAGTATGGTGTAGCGTCACGTCTTCGAGGATCATTAGACATTTTTTTGAAGATGCTAATGGTGATGCAATTTATGTTAATGGAAACCTGTATGGACAGATGATTCGAGAATATTTGATACCTGAAATTGGATATAATAACACAGAGACTACCTTTTTCCTACAAGATGGAGCTACAGCGCACACAGCGAAAGAAACAGTGCAAATGTTGATAGCAATTTTTGCAAACACAATAATTTCTCGTTTTGGTGATATACCGTGGCCGCCTCGATCTACCGATCTAAGTGCTCCTGATTTCTTTCTCTGGAGATACTTAAAGGAAAATGTTTACATTGAAATGCCTGATACTTTACAGCAATTGAAACTAAACATCATTTAAGCGATCAACAAAATTTCACCCGAGACATTAAGGAAAGCACCGTTGAAAGAGCACGCCATTGTTTGACTAATAATGGAGCTCATTCAAAAGATATTGTTTATCGTTTCATTTATAGACTATATTAAACTTTGAAGTTTCTTCTTTCAATCTGAATTAACCAAATCTCTTTACCATTTTTAGTTTTATAGCTATAATAATATTAAAAAGGTACCTTACTTACGGGCCACCCTGTATTCACATGAACATGACATGCAATACATGATTCTAGGAAAAACGATCGAGAGCATTCCTTTTCACCCTTTTTTAAACAGAAAGTACTACCAGTTATTAACTTGATTTTCATTTCAATTTCTATTTACTCAAGTCTGAATCTTGAGTTTATTTGATTACTAATGGTAAATTACTTAAGGTGTATTTACGAAGCAAAACTAAACTGATATCAGCTCTAAAAATGTGTAACACAATTTGATGGTGTAGAAGTAGTAGAATATTTTATAGAATACGTACAATTAATACCTATTTAACTACGTTATAGGATGTGGGACAAGATGAATAACGAAATATTAATGATAAGGGGTGATACGCTTCATAATTCAACACTAACATTTCTTTCACGACAAAAAATATTGAATACCGCTGCTCCGTTAAAGAAACATGCTAATGAATTGCTGCCAGTTGTGTGCGTATAACACACGCTGTGTTTGCTGCCAGTTGTGTGCGTATAACACACGCTGTGTTTGCTGCCAGTTGTATGCGTATAACACACGCTGTGTTTGCTGCCAGTTGTGTTCGTATAACACACACTGTGTGTGTTTGTGACAGAATTGTGTGTATATGCAGAGCGAGAGTGTATAGCAGAGGGCCAATTCACCATTACTTGAAAGCTCGAAAATGGCGTTCAGTGTTAGTACTGCTACACATGAAAATTTCAAGAATTTCAATCAATATTAGTATGAATTAGGTAGTAAAGTAACTTTGAACTGATCTTTGACATCCAGGTTTAATATTCAAAGGAAGCGACTTGCTGTGATGCAATTCTCGTGAATCAGAAAATGTTCGAACCATTCCTATATATAAGACTCAGTTGAATTGCAATGCACTAAGAAATCTAACATCAAATACTTCACGTATGTAACTAGAATGTACGATGGTACTGAAATGAAATTAGAGTATGACATTGAACTTCAATGGAAGTGAATAAATAGTTTTGTTAGGAAAACTGTTACTTGAGCATTTCAAACGAATCCGAATCTAGTGATTATGCGACGGAGAAACCCGTGTTTACTTAAAAAATGCCAGCAAAGAACAGCTGGTCTTTCGATTTAACGAATATTGTCGATGGAAAATGAAAACGAATATATTGAAGACTACGTAAAAAAAGATACGCATGATTAACACTGATGTGTTTCCTATACAGATATCATAGATACAGGAGAGTGAGAGGAAGAGAGTCATTCTGATAAGAGGGAGATAAAAACCAAGGTAGAGTTTTACAGCAGTCAATCGTGCTCTTAATAACCTATCTAAACGTCAATGTAAAAATTTAATTTATTATACGAACAGTTGCTTTGCTTCAGACGAAGTAATTAATTTTTTTGCCAAACTTGAATGTGACATACACAGTATGTAGGACAAAGAAAATGGAAAAAGTAATAGGAATGGTTCGGAATATTACACTGGTATCACGTTTGAGTAACGGGAATGCTTAGGAATATTACACTGGTATCACGTTTGAGTAACAGGAATGCTTAAGAATATTACACTGGTATCACGTTTGAGTAACAGGATTGCACGAAGACTCTTGAAAATTTTGTTTACGTAATTTTGACCACACGATAAGAAGAAGAGTATTCAGTTGTGTCCGAGGTGCAGTGAGTCATGAATATATGCACACACTCGTGAATAGAATCACCTATTTTATTATCAAATATTAATTTCCATGACTATGGGCACTGGTACTGTGTTACTATGTAATTAAAATATATAGTATTTAATTCTCTCATTGCCCTTTCTTCCCAGCTCACTTTGCTATCGTTCGTGCAAGCTCTACACTAAATACGAATCTTGAGTAAAATAATATTTCAAAATGATGAGTATTTTCATTTTGATGAATATGCATGAATAAAACTAAAATTCCGTACAATTCGTAACATCCCGTATAATTCGTAATGTTCCGTACAATTCGTAACATTCCGTACAATTCATAATATTCGTAACATTCCGTACAATTCATAATATCACGTATAATTCGTAACATTCCGTTTAATTCGTAACATTCCGTTTAATTCGTAACATTCCTTATAATTCGTAACATTCCGTTTAATTAGTAACGTTCCGTGTAATTCGTATTGCAAAAGAGGAAAGTGTAATTTGGAAAGATCCTGTTGCAGTACTGATTAATATAATAAAACTCTAAATCAGCAAATTGAATTATAATAACATTTGAGTTAAATATTGACATCATATTTAAAGTAAATAAATTTTTCAATTAATTACCAACATCTGTTATGTTTAAATTGAATTAATATTTAAATTCAACATCAATATCTATAATATATTAAAAGGAGTGAAAAGAGCTCAACAATTCAAAAGTTATCGTAGGCACAAAATGAATAGTTGCTGGCGAATGGATAGAAAAATTACTTTAAACTGAAGAAGTGGTACATCATTAAGTAAAAACCAAACGAATTAAGAACAATAAATACTGCCCTCGTGTTCTGCAAAAAACGCAAGAACTTTACCCATCGAAAGAGTACGAAAAAGGTGGGACAAATTAAAATCTACTGTACAAATTGAAATCGTTAGTAGTCTTAAGAAAAATAAAATTGTAAAACGTGTACGCAATTCGTTAAAAAAATGAGACGAAGATGGCTCACGGAGTTGCATACTGCAACATGTTGCTTCAAGATACGACCAACGGCCGATTTGGTGACGAAGAAGATAGTGATAACGAAGCACACTGATAAACTCACCTTATCTGCGTGGGTGGACACCGAAGCATCGTCCTTCTCTTTCTGTTGCGTCAGGGAAGAAGGGAGTTCAGGAAGAACAAGTTCGCGATAAACTTCAGGATGACACTCAGAAACGTGGAGCAAGGCAGAGCTTTGAGGAGAAGGTAGGGCAGCGTCGCAAACAAAACACTGGAATGTGTACGAGATCATATCTGTGGCAGGAGACACAGACTCTCTCGACGAAGAAGAGTCTGAGGCTGCTGGTAAATGGGAGGTGTCGTATTTAGCATAGCCGTCTTTGGGTGGCGACCGATTGTGCTTAATCATCTCATGCTTCCTCAGAGCTTCGTTGCTCGAGAAAGCCGTGTTAGGACAACGCGCACATCGATACGGTCGGTACCCAGTAAGAGCTTGGATTGAGTCCGGATGCTTTCGTAACAAATGACGGTCACAGTTGGACTTCGTAGTGAAAGGGTAGTTACAGACCTCGCACAGGTATGGTTTTTGTCCGGTGTGAGTCCGGATGTGACGAACCAAAGAACTCGACCACGGAAATTTCCGATCGCAGTATGGACATTTTTGCTTCTGAGGTGCGGAAGAATATGCGCTGCTTTTCTTGCAGTCAGGACTGATCATGCCACTGCTATCATCGTCTTCATCACCCGTGTGAGGTTCTTCTTCGTCTCTCTCCTCATCTCGAAGAAACGTGAAGTTATGAGTGGACGCTTTGGACAACAGAGTAGTTACGCTGGCAAGGTCTGTTGCATTTCTCTCTCTTGACTGATTTTCTTCGTCCTCTTCTTCCTCGTCCTCCTCATCGTCATCTTCTTCGCACTCATTTTCTGGATCATCATCTATAACTAAATTACTTTCCTCCTCCTCGCCTCTGTTTGGTTTCGAATCGACATCGAGAATGACTGAATCATCATCACTTCCAATATCTGTTTGTTGAGTCGAATTAAGATCATAAGAATTAGAATTCCCATCTTCACGAGATAATCCAAACACTGAATTCTTGGGCTTTTGAAGCCAAGTGTCAGGATGTTGCTGCTTCATGTGACGCTCCATATTTGAACGCAAAGTAAATCCTTTATCGCACAGATCACACCGCCACGGCCTTTCTGTTCTGTAGCGACGTTGCTTGGGCTTCTTTACCAAGACGGAATTTCTCATAGTGAAGTGCTGAACCTCGTCATCATCGGTGCTTAGTCCAACCCGCTCTTTTTCGGCTCTCGCCTCGTTCTCAGGAGACGTTTTTTCCACAATGGGAGCGCGGTTTGTTTCTTGCTGCCGTGCAGCTTGCGTAGCGATCACTTGCCACCAAGGGTTCGTTAGAAAGCTACCGTTAGCAGGAGGAGTAACAAGACTTGGCCCGGAGGGCAGTTGGAGGTTGCCGTGTCTTATGCTTTCTTGGAATTCTAACAGGGACCTCCCGAGGTTAGAGGCAACAGGAGACATGGCGTTAAATGAGGGTATGCAGAATGGGTATTGTTGAAAGGCCATGGGGAGGTTGCCGGAGATGATGGACTGGAAAGGATGCTTAGGAACTTTGAGAATATCAGCAGCAGAGTGTGATTTGAACTCTAAATTCGCAGATTCTACTACATCTGAAAGATTATTTCCCTCTTCTGGCGTCTGCGTGTTAGAAGAAAGTGATTCGTTGTTTGAATGTGCATTCGATAAGCGTTTGTTCATGCTCAGGTCCAAGGGAGCATCTTCCACAGCAGAGTCAGTAGTTAACGAATGTCTTAGAGAAAATAAAGGAGATATCAGGGGCTCGGGAGACACAATGGGATGCAATGCTCGTGGTAACACCGATGGTACACTTGGTAGGTGCGAGACTGTAGGAGTTATGGTAACATGATCAGGTTGGGGCTGTGAACGAGCGGGTGCAAGAGAGATGGGAATTTTAGAAATTGTAAGCAACGATTCAACAGACGAGAGATCGTTCGTACGTTCATTGACGGTACGCCTTTCGACGAAGTCTGAGAGAGTTCCTGAAGACACAGCTTCTGGATGTGCTTGCACGACGTGACGCACGCCATCTGTCTGATTGAGGAAGGTGTACCGGCAGATACGGCAAGAGTAAGGCTTGTCAACTCCATCAGGATGAGATGACCGCATGTGATCTCTTAAAACAGACCGACTTTTGCAGTCAATTTTGCAGATTTGGCAAATGGCTTCCACGGAGCGCTCGAATGACTCTACTCCATCTTCTTGAGCGTTGTAAGACATGCATTCTTTGATTTCATCTCGGGTTTGTTTGCTGTGTATATTTTTGATGTGCCTTTCACAATTCGCTTTAGTTGTAAATGCAAGCCCACATAGCCGGCACTCGTATGGAGTATCTCCTTTATGTCCCTTCATGTGCTCTTTCAAGGCATTTTTATCGTTAGAATAAAAGCTGCACAGATTGCAACGGTAAGGGGGATTGTTCATGTGAACTAAGTTGTGAGACTTCAGTTTGCGGAGGTTAGAAAATACTTCCTTGCACAGCCGACACGGATACTGGCCGTTGAGTTTCATATCTCTGTAGTCTCTGGTGAATTGTTCGTCGTGGCTGAGATCAGAGTGCATAGAAGAGGATGGAGGGATGAGGCTTGGTGGAGGGATACTTGTGAGAGTAAAATCGCGGCTGGGAGGATGAAAAGAAAGACCGTGGTGAGAATGCTCTCGATTGGGAAGTGTTTGTAGAGTTACCGTACGAGGAGCATGTTCTCTCATGTGAAGAATCCACTCTTGCACTGATGACAGTCGCTCCGGACAAATTTCACAAGGCCTCTCTTCTACTGTGCGCAATGGACTGATTCTCCGGAAATCTACGTCATGTTCTCGAGATCCAGGGCTTTGAGGTCGATCGGCATCTTCGTTATCGGATTCACAGAGCTTGGGTAACTTGGGCTCCGGACCTTCACTCATCTCACCTCGTCTCTTCCGACACGAGTTCATACCGTTATCAGACCCCCCATCGCTATCTCCCGTATCTGAACCACCTCCGGACCTGTAGTGACCCCGGATATGGCGATGCATGTTCCCGTTGGTTGTGAAATGGGTGCCACAAATGTAACAACGGAAAGGCCGTTCACCAGAATGGACAAGCAAGTGTCTGTCCAAAGAACTGTTGCTGCTCAATTGCTTGCCGCATACACCGCATTCGAACATCCGACTACCATCGGACAGATCGATCACTCGGTTGTGTGACCTGATGTGACGTGTAAAGTCTTGTTGGGACAGGAACGATCTACGACACACGCTGCAAGCTAGGCCTTCCTCACCACATTCCTGTAACGAGAAGAAATCACAAAATTAGTTAAAATAATACTTTGACAGTAAGCAAGATGAGGGAAAGTAAGATTGTTAGGTGATGCCAGATATTTCTGACCGGAAAATGATACGAAGTATTAATTCCCGACCAATATCAGCAGAAACTTCATCGATAGGCAGGGGTGTTTTATATGTTGATTAGACTCGCACAGTTCATAAAAACAAGCTTACAGAACATGTCACATGGAAAAATTAGCTGAAATCTCCCGTGAAACAACAGCTTGAAAAGAAAAAAGTTAACATTTTCACTTTTTTTCTCTTCAAGCTGTTGATGTTTCACGGGAGATTTCAGCTAATTTTTCCATGTGACATGTCCTGCAAGCTTGTTTTTTATACATACATAATTGATACGTAAGATAAAGGAACAGCAGAAGTTCAAGACTCTTTAAGGAGGCTGAGTATCAAAGCAACAAATCCAAGTAATTTCACACCGATAAGATCTAGACTCAGGCGTGAGGAATTAATACGATTCTAAGAAGCGTACGCGTACGTGACTTCAAAAACTGAACTCATAGCAGATATAATCCAGACGCTGATAACATTAAGCTCAACAAATCCTCGGCAAGATATAAAGTAGTCCGTGTGTATAGCAATCGAACGCCGAGATTTATTGACATTTTACGAGAAAGAGTGATATATATATATATATATATATATATATATATATATATATATATATATATATATACATGCCTACATGTACATACGATTAGAGATAAATGACAACTGACTACCTAGCATTTTAACAACGCAACTATACTCAGGCCTACCTCTGCGTGGTGTACAATTCTTGTAGGTCTTGATTAATATTCTGCAGTAAATATTCACGCTTTTAATAAATCAAGGTTTGGTGCATAGATCCGTGAACACAAGGCCGACGAAGCAGGTCTGGTGTCTCTGTTATATATGCAAGAAATTACCAGTAGCTAAAGAAGTGATAAGCTTCTCCGCATGTTAAACTCTTCAATCTCGCAAGTTAAGACCTTTTTCATAAAAAGAAAAAATCCTATGATATACTATGGATATGAAGAGTATGTTTTTGCTTGCTACAATTACTCGTAAAATAGAATACTTTTAAGAGTGCGCAATGCGTGAAAATACATAAAACATCTCATCAAGGTACTTTTATTTGCGAAGTATATGTACGTACACGCGGCCTCCATGCACGTTGGTTTCAAAGAACATTTTCGTTCAGTATTTATTAAATAGAATGTTCAATGATAAACAGAACAATTAAAAAGGTATTGCGACCAATTTCACACGCATTTAGTGGGTGTAAATGTAACTCTTGTAACTCACGCGTAGATAACAATCTGTTAAACTAGCCATTTGATAAACTAACAATCTATTGAACTAGCAACCTGATGAACTAACTTTGAATAAATAAAAAGTCAGTGTGTACTACAAGATATACATGCACGTAATACACGTGGGTCTCGCACACACAAGTACATGAGCAACGAACACGTGCGTTGATATCACACACACAACATGCGTGCTGTTATCGCCAGCCAGGTGAGGTGATTAGTACGTACAGCCTTCCTAGTCATCATCTACATCATGTTCTGGCTAGCGTAGACAGCTGTAGACCTCACTCGCGAGATGAAATGCAATTATAAGACTTACATGTACATATACATACACAGGGTGCGGCAACATCACTTCCTTTTTTGCCTTGCAAAACGTTATGAAAAAAGGAAGTTATGCTGCTTCACCCTGTATGTATGTACATATACATGAACTCCATTAGTAAGATTGATCACGTGAGTTACGAGCGAAGTAGCACGAGTTTAATTATTTGATAGAACACAAATGGCGCACGGATCTCATTTTCCACAACAGAATTAAATGAGAACTTAAGAAAACATGACGATGAACTTAGTATTCAACAACACATTTTTAGGCCTCAATAAGAGAAATATTTAAAGTATTATATATTGATTAATACAAAGATTATTAAGTTATTTATACTCAAAATTGAGCTATTAATACGCAAAATTATTAAGTAGTTTATAGAATAAGGTTTGAAGGAAAAAAAGCACGGAACGTAACATCACTGTACGGCTTGCAGTTGTCCGCTACATACAACATACACCAACACTGAGTTTGTCATACTCGTGCGTTCCACAGAGTACTCTTTCATTTAAGCAGAGCAGATGTTAGCTACATCCAGTATAACAATATATTTATACACGCATCGATGGAGTGCAGTTTCCTACAGCCAAGCACGGGCTCACGATTAATTAAAATCGATGACTTCTCAAACTTGCCTCAGAAAGAACTGAGGTAAGTTTGCTTGTAAGGCTCGTGAAGATAAACACAAGATAACCAACCAAAATCAAGATAACCAACCTAGATCTGGTTTCCTGGATACAATTAAGTGATCGAACTTGGATTGATCTCACCGTGGGTATAGAAACGGGCTTGCTCAACGAAACACCTAGGCATTATTGCAATTAAAATTTCATGCTTATCTTTAGTTCAATAGATTTTTTAGCCGTATGGATTAGAACACCATGTCGATTGAGCATTAATAACGAAAATACAGCGTTGCTTTAACTTAAAAGACGCACGAGCACCATTTTGGAAGATAGATCTTGGCAAGGCACGAGTAAATCTTTTGCCTAAAGGGACGATTCACACAAAAAATAACTCGCAGAACATGAAGTGTATTACTACTGCACTTGTTTGAGAACTAAGATGTTGTGGTTGTTACATTCAACCTCTCGAAATTATAACAAAAACAAATGATTTTCATGTAAATGAGAAATTGTAGCGAAGGAACTCCAGTATTTGAAAACATGTACATACTTGACAGTGCATCATGCAGGATGCAAATGTGCGTGCTGTATTACGCTATACGTAACGCAGAGTCTAATCGTAAAATAGATCAAATTGAATTTCTGTCGAGAATAGTAAAGGGTGCAGCAACATAACTTCCTTTTTTTTCTAAGGAAGTTCTTTTAAAAAAGGAAATTATGTTGCTGCATCCTGTAAAAGAAGATATTGCACAAAAGAAGACGTTTGTATTCCAGTCAATTGCTAGGAATACTCGACTGAAGTATTTAAAAGTCCACGCGTCTCCTAGAGCTCGTTAGCCGAAGTCCACATACGAACGTGAAAGATTAACCTACAAATGCAAAAGATTAACCTACGAACGCGAAAGATTACCTACGAACGCAAAAGAATTACCTACGAACGCAAAAGAATTACCTACGAGCGCAAAAGAATTACCTACGAACACAAAAGAATAACCTACGAACGCAAAAACATACATTCATACGAACGGGATAAACTAACCAAGTTTTTGCACATGGTGACAATGCTAGGCAGGTGTGGAGGGAACACATCACTTGAGGCTGACAGAGGCAACATTATTTCTTCATTACCACTGAAAAACTGCGTTCCCCGTCAAGAAGGGGAAACGAACGCTCGAGGCAACTTCCAGCACTGGCACGAACTTCTCGAAACTCCTCAATGTCATCAGTGGCGTATAGTTACGAACTTAGTTTTTTAAGCTCAACTAAGAATTTGTTCAAAAACTCGAAAAACAATAAGGAAATGTTATTTGAATCACGTGTTCACAATGGAGTTCGGAAGCAATATTTCATGAAAGGCTTACGCAACCAAAGCGTTTTCAAAGACAATGCTTGATAAGTGTAACATAGGGAAAACAATAAGTTTGTGAAAGCGTTCACATTCGAAATTTACGTTACAATGAATTCACCCTACGACACATTCGTGTTTTCGAAGTCACTCGTGTAAAAAACTGATGATTATCAAACTTTAAATGCACAAGTTTATCGCAACGCCTTCACATACATGACTGTCCAGCCAGCCAGACAGGCACTCACTCACACCTAAGCCACACGGATAAACCGTTCTAGTTCACTGCTCTGGCACCACTGAACAAAGTTCATGATACATACCTCATCGTCTTTACGTTGGAGCCCATGGCTCTCTCCAGCGGAGGTAGTAACTGCTGCAGGTTGTTCACAATTTAAAGGCTCCACCCATTCTTCAGAAGCGTCGCTCCCGTTGGTGCGTGGCCCACACGAATGCCTCGAGCAGACGAGTTTCGTAGCAGACGAAGAGGAGGAGTCGTTCAGCAGGGCGGAACTCGAGTGCCTCGAGCAGGCGATTGTAGCTGCAGGCGAGACACACGAGGCGGAGCCCTGCTCGTGAGCAGAGTGCGGTGCAGGAGACTGCCTCGAGCAGACGACCCTTGCTGCAGACGACGCTGGATTGCCGGAGGGAGAGTTGAGAGGATGGGAGGAGTTTTCGTAGAGTGTCTGAAGAGTAGCGTTGGGGGACGATAAATTATTACCGATTGGAGTTGTATGAACTGAATCGGGAGTAGGGGGCCCGGTGGGGGATGCTGGGGATGATGAAGGACTTAAAGAAGTATTCGGATACACAGGGGATGAGCCTGGAGGAGTCAGAGCTTCCCTAGGAAACGATGCCATATTGCTGTCGCCTGGGGAAGACAAAAAAAACAGGATGAGTGTCTTTTCAATGTCCAAGAAATATTATTTAAAAACACAGGTTTACACAACACAGGCTAAATTGATTTTGTAACGTCAACTTAAAGGTATGCAACATGATGGAGAAGTGAACTTTCAGTTATTATTCACAGTATCCTAGACGAATCTAGAATACGAATGAGCGAGTGCATGTTAAAGGAGATTGATTCAGAAACGACGCTATTTATGAGAGGAAGCACCGGAGAAACCTAATAACACACATTCAAAAATAAAGAAACTTTGACCGTTATTTTGAAAAAAAAAACAATGGAACATCGTGGGTAAAATTATTATTAAGAGTATACATATAGATTTATATGAAAACCATAGCGTTGATCAGTTTAGGTATGAAAAAAGTATTAAAGTGTGACAACAGCACGTTTAGTAATAGAAGCGTACCCAACAACAGACCGCGCATCGCACACTCCTGGAAAGACCAAGCACGGAATTGGGGTACACGGCATACAAGTGGGGCCTATAAAGCACTTAACCCTATAACTTGATTCATGAGATGATAGTCAAGATTGATAAGCCTGTGAACAAAGATGATTTAATTGGCTATTTCGCTATCACTAGACAGCAACGTGATAAAAAGAAAATTTAACGGAAAGCCCCACAATTAAAGGCTACGTTGGTATAGCCTCGATCTGATTAGCAGTGTAAGGGGAGGAAGGAAAGAAAGGAGAGGAAGGAAAGAAAGGAAGAGGATGTATTAGCCCTCAGTGAAAGTGGACACGTACTTTAGCCTATAAGCCTGGTATAATTAAGACCTTCTTACTGACAGTTCATCATCAATGTGATTTCAAGCCATAGAATGAAAATGTATTACTTCGCATTTCAAATAGTTGAGACACAGAAATTTCGGATTTCTTGTAGAAGGGGACACATTCCCCAGAGGCGTCCCTATATTTTAACAAAACTCACTCACTAGAATTACAATGAAACACTATTACCTGACCAGATACTGGTATGTCTGTAGCGGCACTTTCATTGTTGGTCAAAGACGACTTCATTGATTGTATCACCTATCAATCGGACCACGGTATCGAAAATAACACGCACTAATAGGCTGCACAAAATCTGTCACAAACAAAAGTCTACAAGTCACACAAAACACTTACCACACCCACACACATGTGAGATAGGCAGTAATAGAACTACCACAAATATGCAATATCTGTATTGGCAGTAGTATATCACAGTCATAGTCGAGTGGTATCAGAATTCCAAAGATTTCAATAATGATATTTAATTTAAGTTAATAGCTTCACGAGGGAAATGGGTGCATAAGTCATTAACAGCTAGATAATCAATAGTACACATTGATACGTAAGCAGGATACTAACACCTACCATTATATTTGATGTTCATAAGATACACAGACGTATGAAGATACACAGACGTATGAAGATACGACGTTTTGAAAAAGATGCGAAGAATCAAGTATTTTATTCGGAGCCTGAAAAAGTTTGTAGAAACTTCACGAATGTCTTCGAACACCTGATAATTGACGAACACAAAATATGAATATAAGTTCCTTATACGAGTACTTATGATACCAGTACAAAGACGAGGCTGTACCCTACCCAATCAGTCGGAGGCAACGGCGCTATAATTCCGCTATGAAACATTACAGAATTATGCATATTAAATGTTGACTTGTACTTAGAACATGTACAAAGTAAAACGATGTTTTATAATTAGCATTAATTGAAGCATTACTCTGTGCAGGGATAAAAAGCATCGTGTAGAAACGACGTAAAAAGCCGTGATTGTGTAATCAACAACAAAAGACATATCAAGACTCGAGTCGTGTCTGTGTCCTCAAGTGACAGCATCATCGATAACAGGTGTCAAAAGTGTCAGATAACGCTTATCAATTGGGGGTGATCGAAACCTATATACTTATAATCAACGACTGCCTCTCTGGAACAGCTACACGACGCATGAAGCTAACGCGTTTTATATGTATATACCACAAAAAATGATCATGTATATCAGTGTAATTAACAGCGAAAAATCAAAGAAAGTGTACACGAGCAAGCACATTTTTCATGACAACTGGGGAAAAACTGCAAAAAATACATGAAGCAACACGTTCATCAGATATGTAGAAGATATTTGTTTTTGTAGAAATGCTGTGGACCGAAGACGATAGAGTTCGGCCCCACAATGCATACAATAATACTACTAATAATGGAATGTTTCGATATTTATTAAATGCAATACATCATCATACACAAAATCATATGATTCTAATTGGTAGATATCTGGGAAATAGGAGGTCTATATTTCTGCTCTGAAGATAAAATCTCTGCGTTCCGAAACTTTTAATTGAGAACGTTTCCTTCCACGCTGGTTCAAACATACTAAGTATCACATGGTGTCTAACATCGAAGCCTAACATGAACATTTACCACTAGATTTGACTGGCTGTTCCCACGGTGCCAGAAACAAAGATACGAACACGTGAGAACAACATCAGGCTTATGCTTCTATTTACAGTCACGTATTGTGTCATTGAGGAACACCTACCAGAAGTAATACAAAGTACGGCAACATAAATTCCTTCTTTAAAAGTAATTGCATTCTAAAAAATGAAGTTACGTTGCCGCACCTTGTATTTCCAACACGCATAAAGGCGTTCAGCAGGACGGGTAAGCAATTTAATTTTTCTGCAATGTTATCACAGAAAAGAAAGTGATTGCAGAGCTTAATTATAATCTTATTAAACGTTTTCCTACATTTCCGTACATTATAACATAAACAACGAAAATTCTTGGTAATTTAACGACGACGTTAGGCCGAGAAAGAAACAGATCAGAGGGCAGCGAGCTTGTGTATCGAATAGAGATAAGACAGTTGAGTAGATGATGAGTCACGCTCTCTCTTTAACGTAAGCAATTTGATTACAAGGATGTGGGCATTGCGCAATTATTGCCCTACGCCTGCCACACGTATGAGTAATAGTGTAGGCAATAGTGTAAACAATACTGTAGGTAAAAGTGGAAGCATAGGCAATAGTATAAGGGTAGGTAATAGTGCAAGCGTAGGCAGTAATATAAGCGTAGGTAATTGTGCAAGCGTAGGCAATAAAATAAGGGTAGGCAATGGTATAATGGCGTAGGCAATAATATAAGGGTAGGCAATGGTATAAGGGTAGGCAATGGTATAAGCGTAGGCAATAATATAAGGGTAGGCAATGGTATAAGCGTAGGCAATAATATAAGGGTAGGCAATGGTATAAGCGTAGGCAATAATATAAGGGGAGGCAATGGTAAAGCGTAGACAATAGTATAAGCGTAGGCAATAATATACGGGGAGGCAATGGTATAAGTGTAGGCAATAGTGT
This sequence comes from Trinorchestia longiramus, assembly GCA_006783055.1. Taxonomy (NCBI): domain Eukaryota; kingdom Metazoa; phylum Arthropoda; class Malacostraca; order Amphipoda; family Talitridae; genus Trinorchestia; species Trinorchestia longiramus. Next base: position 83,995 of record VCRD01001973.1, read on the forward strand.
GTAATCGTGCAAACGTAGAAATGCTTCGCCCAGATTCACTTGCATGTTGGTAATCTTAGTTGGAATACATAACTAGATCGACTTTACGATCGACATTTAATACACGGCACATTTAATTTTCATAGTTGAGATACAGGCTTAACTACGACAAGCGAACCAAGAACTCGAGATTAAGTAGTAAATTACGGAATTAATGGATAGATTTTACGATGAATTTACAGTTAAATGAATTGAGTCATCCCATGTATGCTCATTTGTACAATAATGTAATGAATTCCCTTGAATTATTGAAAAATGCATTACACAATATAGTCGCATAAGGCAAAATACTTGCACGTGTGTTTTTTGTGATATGGTAAGAAAATTGAGGAATATATTCAGTGTTATCTATGCATCGCCATCTCAAGCAAGTACTGAAAAAGTACGCAATGTAAATTACATAGAACATCAATTTATTAACACTTTAACCGCATCGTGCGCCATATATGGTACACAGGACCTTTATTTTACATACAAACTAATTGGGGAGTTACGATCAATGTGTTAATAGTGGAATTAGAATAGATTTCTTGATCTTAAGATGAATAACATAATGCGCACTCATCGAAGACAAGTTATAGAGAAATAACAGTTAAAATTTGAAGAACAGAAAGCTACAAACATTTAATTGCTCTTAAATTAACAATCCCTCGTGTTATAATTATACTTTGGCGTAAGCTTTAGCGACATGCGTCCTCAACGACGACCACCGCGCGACTGAAGCGGCCTGCAGTGACGTCACTAGCACAGGCCTCAAGTGTGACGTCACCAGCACAGGCCAGCGTAGGGAACCGCGAGCCAGTAAGATGTCGTAATTGCGTAGAAAAAAGCGTTACCAAAGGTCAAGTTTCGATGCGTACTTCTCAGTGACATACATAACTAAATCCGGGTTAATGATCTATGTGCGAAATGACAGTGTGGGAAGCAGCAATACAACTTTCAGACAAATACTGAAGTGATGGTGCACATGTTTTTTTTATTATTCGGAATAATCAAAAAGTTAACGTTTTTGGGTAAATCATCGAGTTCCTCGTTAGAACGAAGAAACCTTTAATGAACGTATAAATAATTGAAGGAAACCGAACTCACTTTCCACAGGGGGTATTTTACCCATTGGGCTTGTGCCCTGGATACTCAACATTAGTACCATCAGTTGGGTAATCTTAAGTGTGAGTATTTGTACCATCATTGTCCGTAGAAGATTGAGTAGAAAAGGGTGCAGTGGAAGTAAGTATATAACTTCTCTTCTTGCCCTCGTAAAAATACAAAATAATCTACCGAACGCTACAGAAACAAAAAAACAAATATTGGAAGACAGAAGAGATTAAATTAGAATCCTTATCTTTGAGTTATACTCTAAGCGAACTTAAATTATTCCGTATTGTGCGTTTAGAATTTTTGTGTCATGGAAAAGTACGCAAAACGCATGGAAGAGTAAAAAATAATTTTCTCAAAAAATTCATACACATAATTAGTACCAATAAAATTTTTTAAACCCGTACCCTTGAATGATACAAAAATTTCATATTATAGTACACACACAAATTAATATACAAAACATTGATAGAACTGAAATAAGTTGTTCAATGAAGGATTATTCCCTGTAGTAATGATTACATGCACGAATTTTATAACAAACTACAACGAAAAATGTCAAACACAAAAGATGAAAATCTTTAATCAAGAATAGAAAAAAAATTTTTTCCCAGTAAACAAAATGAAATCGTTTGAAATAAATACAAGAGAAAAAGAAGAAGCGATCTTAGTAAGTTATAATGATTCGCTAATTAGACAATAGAGAATTATAAACCATTATTTGATTTAATGAAAAATGATAATTGAAATACTCACTTCTAATAGATAAATCTTCAACGAATCCAAAAATCTTGTGTTTGTAATTATCTCCGCTCACCACCATCATGAACTGCAGCCACAATTAACGTTAACGATGGCTTCAAATTCTGTAGAATTTCAGCAAACAAATTACTCGTGAACAAAACTGTAGAAGCACTTCTTCAAGAAAAAGTGCGGCACAGAATGAACGTGTGATTTATTATTAGGATGAAAAGGTCTTTACAAATCTTATGTGGTTAACTCATCTGTCAACGCGCATGATTTTACAAAACACGCTTTGGAGAAACCTTTCAAGCAACAGCGGCAAGAACGGAAGCACCACACATCCTTTTCCTACGATGGTTACGATTACTGACGCATAGGTTTAGATGACGTGCCTTTATATAGGTCTGGTAAATGCCACACTTCACTAGATGATATCTCTATCAAGCGCTGCCCAGTATGAACATCTACTGATATATAGAGAACATTATGATGACTCCTTTGTACATTATTGTCATTTATATGAGATCAAAACTATGCATTACTTCATTTTTCCTCAACTAGTATATACATATAAGTTTTGTGTGCTGTTAGGTGCCATGGTTCGATTCACCTTACCTAGCTGAAATAAAATACATGATATGAATGAAGTGATTATGGGTTAACATTAGGCATACTACGAAACATTTGCAGTACGTCAGTCTTGAATATACTAACAATTACTAATCAACTTTGGCCTAAAGGCACAAATGGGAAATGATCTGAATAATTTCATAATTCAAAACTTTGAATAAAACTCGATGATATATATTTACCCTACTGAACAACTAAAGCTCTAGAACACAATTATTAATTAATATATGTTGATATTAATTGCATTAATGGATTCTTTTATTCCTAACAGAGCTGCAGTCCTCAGAGATAACAAAAATTTTTATTCTGGTGGTTGATAGCAACCATTCATCTCCGCCCAAGATGGTAAGCGAAGGAGAAGGAACACGAACGATCAAATGTCTTCACAGCGGATACAAAACAAGCTACAAGTACAAAAAAAATGAAAGAAAATCAAGAGTTCATAATATAATAGAAAATACTGTTCGCATTAAAATTGAAACTTTGATATGGGTATTCAAAGTCACTGAATGCAGGCTTAAATGATTCTTCGTATTTTTAATTTCGCTATGTAATTAATTGCAGAAATGTTAATAATTGAAATTATATCTACGTATGGAATACACTGTGTATCTCCATCTTTCTCTACCTGTGAGTGTCCGTCCCGTTCAAATTAGCGAAATATAAACCGTGGAAGTTCCACGGGAACTATTTTGTTTAATAATAATCAGGTATTGCATGAGGAAGAACTTGCATTTTGAGCAGTACATTTAATCGTGGCTGCAATAATACCTATGCAGAAGCTAAAGTAAGTAAGTCCGTCTGTTTAAGAACTTTAAATAGTCAAAACACGAGAACCAAAGAGATTTAAACTTAAAATAAGGATTCATCCCGTACGCCTAATTCAGTCTGAAGTAAAGGTACAAATAAAAATTTCTCCATTTCATTAAACTTGAACTCAATGAACTTGTGTACGGCCAGTTATCTAATAACAAAAATAATACTCGATCACTATATAATCATGATAACGTTTTTGGCGGAAATAATTTTTAAGTTACATGAGTATCTAAAACACCAAAGTTACACAGGACACAAATATTTCGTTTATTTGTACGTGTTCACGAATTTCTGCTAATTTTCACGCGCGTGTACGAGTTCTTACCAAAAATTCGACAGGCATAATATTTACGCTTAATATTTCAACGAATATTTTCCAAACATTTACGCTAAATATATCACCAAATATTTTTCTAAATATCTATGCCTAATATTTCATCAAGTATTTGCATATAAATACCTCTACAAAACTACGAGAGAAATAAACTACAAGAAATAAGACCACTTGTATAAGAAGAGTAACTCTGAAAGCAACGCATTAATACTTTGATTGAAGCCTGCGATGATTGTTTATCACAGGTTTAACTTGAACAAAGGCTTAGTTTTCTATTTAATTAATTTCACTGAAAGTCTGCAGCGGCGCATCATAGAGCCTTGCCTTCAGGAGCAAAACGAACATACATATACAATATAAATAAATATGCAAGTAAATGAATAGACGCTATATTTATGATGAATTTACGTGGCGTCGAAAAGTAAGAGCTTTTGTGAGTGGTTCATGCGAGTTAACTCGTGGTTATGTGAAGGGCTTACCCGTGTCACATCATGTGGTGCTTGCGTCGTGTAGCATTGACGGTGTATGTCCATTATGTCCATTTACACAACTGCCCCTTTATTTTTTATGGAGCATGGATTGAAATCCTAAAGAAAATCTCCATGAATTACATTATTATTATTATTATTATTATTATTATTATTATTATTATTATTACAGGAATTATAACATTTGGTACAAATAACACCCACGTTTTTTTCCTGTATGTTTTCCTGTTGATGCCACACGCACACACGGGCTGTACGTACATGAGCAGCGCGCACACACACACGTACAGTGTATCTCAGCTACTACACATGTGCCCGAGATAACACGATGTGGTTCTCTTTCTCATGATAAAAAGTGTATGATAAGACGCGTATACCACAAATAAACCTGATATGAAGACGAGTAGGTAGGAGTATGATGCGTACATGGCGTGTACGTGCACTGTACTCGTGTACGTGAGTCGTGTAGTCTCCATACTGTCTGCCGCTTCTGTAGCGCTGCAACGCTCACGTACAGTATGCATACATGCGCATACGCATACATGTGCCTACGCATACATGCGCTTACGTATACATGCATATAAGCATACATGTGTATACGTAACATGAGTGTACGCATACATGCATGTGCGCATACATTCGTATACGTAACATGCATGCACGCATACATGTGTAAACGCATACATTATGCGTGTACACGTGTGTTGGCACGTTTGCATTATTTTCATTATTAATTAGGAGATCAATTAATGCTTAAGAGATAGAGCACGTGTTCACACACAGGCAGGTCAGTGTACTCGTACGTGTGATGTGTTGACCTCAGTTACCCACAAAAAATTAAGATATTGTATTATTCTTTATTGGTATCTAGAATACCAATTTAGTACAGTGCACTTATCCTTGACAAAAGCAGTTTGATTCATGCATGCAATAACAAACAAAACTTCCATCTTATGCATGCAATTCGTATTCTAGATACGAATAAACATACAATTATAAAAACATTTTTGAGTGACCCTGTATAATAAAAGCATGTAATGCTTATACAAATTAGGTTTAAAATATTTTCGTTCCTTATCAAGTTAAAATTAACTTAATTGAATTTTGTTAATTTATGTTAATCGATCTAGGATGAGGTTAAAAAATTAAGCAAGAGAATGGCCGGAATTAATGTAGATTAAACGGACTCAAAAAATGATGGAAGAAAGAGTAGATTTTAAGTAGAATTTCAAGTACGCGAAACGCTCTTGTGCGTTGCCAGATTTTTTGATTGTAAATACCGAAATAAAAGTTAAGTTTTGTTTTGATTTATCAAGTCAGTAAACTTATAAAACATGATATAAACAGTTTTTACGTTATATTATTTTAAATAATTTTGTACACATTGAATAATACTGAATGATTTCAAGAAACCATCACATACATCAAGTTAGAGAATAATTCATTGAATTTACTCTCAGTTCATCCACGTACAACAAATCCCTACAGTAACTCATCTCAATCCGTGTACAAAATACATAATTTGTGTTTGATTAAATTTTTTTAAACTATATCCAGAAATTAGCGCAAAAATTGGTAAAAAACAAAAAATTGAGGTGAGAGAAAAATTGCGTGAATTTGAAGGACCAGCTGACCAGCATGACCTACATGTATGAGAGAAAGTAGAGTAGCTTGCGCTGTGATTGCTGTGTCAACACACACTTGTATGTCTTCACTTCCTCCAGTACCCACATCCGCGCCTGTGCAAGTTCGCCTGTGCAGGTGTGACTGTGCAGGTGCGACTGTGCAGGTGCGACTGTGCAGGTGCGACTGTGCAGGTGGTACTGTGCAGGTGGGACTGTGTAGATGCGCCTGCGCAGATGCACTTGCACAGGTACACCTGAGATTTTTCAACGCCACCCACTTCAGAATTCATTGGGATGAAATTCTTTCATTTGTCTGAAGTCAGCCAACCTTGATCACAAACTCAGAGTAAAATATCATATATTTTAGTTGCTTATCGTGGAATGGAAGAAGATTGACGAAAATTATCGTCTATATCAGTTGTTTATCGTAGAATATACAGGGTACAGCAACATAATGTCATTTTTTCATAGGAAGTTGCTTTAAAAAAAAAGGAAGTTATGTTGCCGCACCTCGTATTAATATTGACAATAATTATCATTTTTCGAACAGCAAAGATAGACTGACTCATAATCATCACCACTGTACGACCATAAATTAAGAAGAATCAGACAGTCTATATCAAAGAACACGTGTTCCACTGTACACACGTACACACGTGCGTGTATTCACGCGTACTCTAAAGCAATTACTCAGCGCAAACATTCAACACACTATCTGCTGAGCTGATCCCTTTACAGGTTGTTCAACTGATAATTTTAAGCTGCATTCACTGACCTCATCATTGCAATAAATCTTCCTCAGAATTCGGATATCAGGATTGCTACACGACAGAGACCAGTGCTGTTCGAATAAATGTCTGATCTTTTTAATAATCCAGAAACCCTTTTTATTACCTCAAAACGAATATTTGAGAACACCGTGAACCTTTATATTTTAAAAAATAGGGACCACCCTATATAGATACATATAGGCGACTGGTAGACATAATATAGTGTCATGATAGCAACAGTAGGTATCATTCCATATGTGTTGTGACACACATACACACACACACACGTGTGTTATGTGATACACGTTTTTGTTTAATTATTCCTTAATCGCTTTTACAATCACTAATAGGGAATTAATACACCGTAGGGAGGTAGATCATTATGGTGGTGATGGATGTGTGGGCAGAATTATCTCATCCAGTCTTATGCCTGACGAGTAATCTCAGCACGACCATATATTTTCACCGCACTCATTCTCGTGTTCAGGTCATTGCTAAAACAACCCACAGATTTTCCATGTATCGTCCTAACAGTATGAGTAGAAAAAGTTTTAAGTCAGATCCACCCGTACGACTGATCAGCTTAGGGCACAACTGGCAGTATTTTGAGTATCTAGGATACAAGCTCATTGAGGTAAACGACTGATCAGCTTCAGGGCACAACTGGCAGTATTTTGAGTATCTAGGATACAAGCTCATTGAGGTAAACGACTGATCAGCTTCAGGGCACAACTGGCAGTATTTTGAGTATCTAGGATACAAGCTCATTGAGGTAAACGACTGATCAGCTTCAGGGCACAACTAGCAGTATCTTGAGTATCTAGGATACCAGTTCATTGAAGTACGTAGTCGAATCCTCGCTTGTAAGACGAGAGCATGATTTGCAAGACGCATTTCCCCACTGGTTTAGCACCGGCGTAGCGGACACGAATGGGTTACCGTCATAGCAATTAAATTTGACCGGAAAACGAAGAGGCAAAAGGACACTCACTCCGGACATGATCGTGACGTCATACCGGGGTCCCGGGGTATCCCGTACGAGGTACGTACCGGTGTACGGTACAATGCTCCCGGTAACAGATGTAAACATACCGGGAGCAATTTTCACAAAGCTGACACAAAGAAGGGTCTTGACAAGATTACAAGAGATCGAAACGCGCAATTTTCGAAGCCATGAAAATTTGGAATGGGATTATTATTTTTTGCGAGTCATTGTGTTGTGCAATGTAACTCATTTAGCGATAGAACGAGTTGGTTCATACAGATAATAACTTTGCACAGAAAGGTAATTGGTGCGTAATAAAGCTAAATAAAAAGGAAACTTTTGTTTTATCTCTGTTTGGATTCCGCATTTGACAATTCAAGAAAAAATTATATGCTTGCTTCTGTCTTGCAAGTTATTGAAGGTGTGCCTACTTTAATTTGTAGTGCTGAAGTTTTTACTTATTTTCCAGGTATGAAATATGATTGCACAAAAAGAACAGCAAAGTTTGTAGTCAGAAGCACTGAAGAAATTAAAAAATGTTTAAAAGCTTACAACTTGAAACAAAGCACAAGCGAGCACACGAACACACAATGAAAACTATTAATAACGGTAAAATTATTTCAAAAAAAGTTAGATCATGAAATAAGGGAAAATACGCATAAAGCGCACAAAAACGGTAAAGAGGGTACAAGAAATTTTTAAATGGGATGTTAACGATGGTTAAAAATGCTTTAGAAGTAACCAAGCTCTTGTTTAGTTACGTCTAGAGTTTTTAGAAAAAATAAACTTAGCCGAAAACGTAAAAGTGGCACCGAGGATTTTCTAAACTCTGTATCTAGGTATTCTATGCACGCACTATGGTGGTCGTTTACTCATTTTTCGTCCTCTTTTCACCCCCTTTCTTTACCTTCCTTCCTTCCTTCCTTCCTTCCTTTGTTTCCTCCCCCATTTTAGTTTTTCTGGTCCCTCCTTCACTTCTGTTGGGCTTCCATCCCTCCCCTCGCGTCGTCCCTGCTATGTTTGTCTCGTATGCCCCGGATTTGCTGCAGCGGAAGCCGCACGCAATCTCTTATGCGCACCGCAATATTTTCAGATGGACAGCGCTTCCGGAAGCTGCCTCGCTTTACTTGTTCTACTTTTACTTGCTTTACTTTGCTTTAATTGCTTTACTTTGCTTTAATAGCTCTACTCTTACTTGCTTTAATTGCTCTACTTTTACTTGCTTTACTTTGCTTTAGTTTACATGCTCTACTTTTTCTTGATTTACGTTGCTTTAGTTTACTTGTTTCACTAGGGGCCGTGCAGCAGTTATATTCAGCCTCACACCTGTAGATTCAGACATTTTTTTGTGCCCTAGCAGGTAATACTTGAATTAATACTTCATTCCCTGAAACTTGATACTCAAGTTCACATCTGAACGGAATACATGTGATACTGAATTCACATCATAAGTAAATTATTGCATGAATGAGAGGATGTTAGTCATAAAATATTAATAGACTAGTCAGTTCCCGTGAAAATTCTATGATTTAGATTTGACTAATTTGAAATTTTAAAGATAAATGTATCATGGATTTGTGACGCATTATTGTGTTTTAAATGAATACTTTTAATTAATATACACAGAATTTCCACTCTGTATCTTATCTACCGATAACATGGGCCAGATAGTACCCGTTAAAATTCCTTGATTTAAAAGTGACAAAATTAAGGATCTATGAAATAAATACATTTTTCAGTTTTACCCGTGGTTCTATCAGAATCTGAATATTTTTCATGAATATCTACAGAACTTCTATTCTGCATTTTATCAACCGATTATATGGCCGTGAAAGAAAGGAAAACTAATAGCGGAAAAAATTGCGTATTTTATAGCGATCCGGTGCCTTTGGTATCCACAATACAATGCTTGCAGTTCAATAATTTTTCTTCAGTAATAGATAGGAATTAATGGGACGGACACACACAGATACAGCGAGATGGAGATACATAGTCTATTATATATGTAGATTATAAATGTAGATAAGGATTATTCACTAACTTACATTCTATTATTTCATAATGAAGATAATGAAAACAATGGAGGCTAATTATGATGTGTGAGCACTTCAATTATGATAAAAGAAAACAATTATGATATGTAGGCACATTAACATTGACCCGCCCAGCTATATGCAATAACTGAAAAATCAATAGCGGTACAACCTAATTAATTGCATCACATCACCTAGTCAACAGGTATATAACAAACTGTAAACTGTAACTATAACTAGTGCATTTACAGAGCCAGATACAGCTGTAACTGTAACCAGTGCCATAGAAAATGCCTGTAACAGCTGTAACTGTAACTAGAATTATGTATGAACAGTACCAGTTACAGCTGCAACTGCAAGTAGTGTCTTGTACAGTGCAAGTTATAACCGTAATTGTAACTGGTGAACAAACGCCAAAAGTTTTTTAAAACACGTAAAATTGTGGTTCAACCAAAACAGCCTTAAGCTTAACGCAAGCAAAACATAGTGCATCATTTTTGGTTCCAAGAACACAATAAAAAAGCTCCTGAATTTAACTTTAACGTTAGGAAATGACATTGTAGAACCAGTAGGGAAAGTGAAAAATTTGGACGTCTAGTTTGATCAAAACATGTCCTTCACATCCCTTGTGGAGAAAACATGAACCAAAATTAACGGTACATTGTTTTTCACCGCGCGAAGAACACGCTTGACGAGAAAACTAGATTATTAGCCATCCAATCTCTAGCGTTATTACGCTTTGATTATTGTGACTTAGTGTGGGTGTAGATATGCCAAAAGGTCTTCAAAAATAGTTGCAGAAATGTTATTACACTTTGATTATTGTGACTTAGTGTGGGTGTAGATATACCAAAAGGTCTTCAAAAATAGTTGCAGAAATGTTATTACACTTTGATTATTGTGACAGTGTGGGTGTAGATTTGCCAAAAGGTCTTCAAAAATAGTTGCAGAAATGTTATTACACTTTGATTATTGTGACAGTGTGGGTGTAGATATACCAAAAGGTCTTCAAAAATAGTTGCAGAAATGTTATTACACTTTGATTATTGTGACAGTGTGGGTGTAGATTTGCCTAAAGGTCTTCAAAAAGAGTTGCAGAAATATATGAATTTTGCTGCCAAGGTAATATGTGAAGGAAATTTCAGGAAACCAATCATGCAACCCCCCTCATAAAATTGCTCAACTGGACCCCGATAGAACAAAGACTACTCGTTAATAAGGTCAAATATATATTTCTTCTCTATATGGCCCTCAAAGTTCTGGCCAAGTTATTAAATTCCATCCACCCACTACCGAGGGTATAAAATCTAATCGAAGACACGAAGTTATCGACTCATGCTTGCCCCATACTGGACAAAGAGCTCTATTAATTCCAGGTGCATTGCTTTGGAATAAACTGCCCACGCATGTGAATGAAAAACCAGTCACTAATGAATTAAAAAACGTAACGCATCACTTTCGATTGTCAAAATAGCAAACAAATGCAGAAAACATACTAAGTTACAATGCATGATCAAACAAAATAAAAAATTAACTTGGTAACAAAGCAAACTACACATAGGTGTCGACCATGTGTTCGTGTCCCAGAATTTCAGTATAAACTGCAATACAGTGAATGATATTCAAACGAAATACACCTAAAATGTCAAACTGGTGCTACTATTCCGCAGCTCTAGAGTGAAGTTGATAATTTTAGATTTTGCAAAAAATGACGCGTTTTTAATTTCAAAATAATGCTTCTCGTCAGCACAATTTTGGTGTTATTATGAAGTTTTTATGCCCACATTAGTACGTGTCTTTGAAATAGTGAGATGATGTGAAAACTTAAAACTTTCTATCTACAGTAGCTCCACTCTCACAACCGATATTTCATTCCTTTCACTTCATGATATTTCAAATTCCCTTCTCATATATCGACTTTTTCTGATACGCAACTTTTGATATTATTAATACCATGAAGTTCTCCCAAATATTTCATCCTTTCTTGCGTATATAAATACGAAATTTAAGCCTGAATTCTATTTTTCAGTGTTACTTCATAATATTATCATAAAATTCATGGGTTAATGTTATTAAATGTTTTGGTACATTAAGTATATGTGAAACCTCAAAACTTCGGTGTTCTACAGCTCTAATTATATCCCAATCCGAATTTTATCGTCAATTTACCGGTGATAATCATCGGTTTGCGGTGATAATCATCGTTTATAGTAGGAACTTCCGACGATAGAAATAGTACCGGTTATTACCTGTAATTATAGGTATTTCCAGACGATGAAATGTTCGCCGACGATATTGACCGGTCTTTACAGTCTTATTCCTACCGTCATTCCAAGCATAGGGAAAAGACGATAAAAATAGTCTTTTTCAGATAATAATTAGCAGTTTATCGTAAGATATCATCGGTTTATCGTAAGAAAAGGCGATAATTACCGGTTAATTCTGACGAAAATTAGCTCCGGTCAGACGATAAAATTCGGACTGGGATCGAAATCTAAATCACTGATAATCTGTGACATGTTTTAGCTTATCACACTCCTTTTTAGAATTTTCTCAGTTGTGTAAGATCCAACTGTATTCAATGCAATGAAATTATCTGTAATAATAATTATATTTCATGAATTATCAGTATCAACACTAAGCGATCGACCAGTAAATTAGATATTACAACTTAGAATTTCACTCAGACTCATATTTGAAAATTCATGAATTTAGCCTTACTATTAAAACTTCGAACCATTGTGTGGAATGTAAATTCTTTCGAAGTTTACGCTCTGTTACAACTTAAGATGTGCATTGTAATTTGTAATTTTCACTAGCGGCTGAAGAGTTTACATTTGAAATAAATTGTCTTCTAGTAAAAAGAACCCTAGCATTCCCTTTCATTCGCAATTTACGCTTGGTATTTTTATAGTTCTTATGAAGCATATTTTTGAAACCCTGAAATTTCATTTGCTGCACCATGTATATACATATAACGCTCTTTTGCATGATGTGAATGCATACCCGTAGGTACCGCTGTTATATCACCCACTGTGCATTGAATACCTACCACTTAAAATTTTTATAATAAGGCACTTTAGAAGCCCATACTGTAACATTTCTTATGTACCAACTTAATTGGAAATATAGTTTTTTGCTTTTCTTTTTAATGCTATGTAGTTACAATTGTAACAACTGGAGTTACAGTTGCTAGCGCTAGTGCTAGTTACAATTGTAACAACTGTAGCAGCCTTAAATATAATTCAAACACCACACACGTTACAGCAGCTGCACTAGATACTGTACATACATCACACGGTAGAAATGCATTATACCGTAGTTGCGCCCTGTATAAATATACTGCCAGTATACACGTAGCTCCCCAGTATAAAGCCAAGTATTCACTGGGTACTGGTTTCTGGCACACCTGTCAACATCACAACCATTTATTATGTGATATTAATTTTCTTGCAAATCTATTTACTGCTTGAATTCTCTCAATACTTGAATTACTCGATTTCATGAATTACTCGATTTCATGAATTACCCGATTACCAGAACCACCCGATTTCATGAATTATCCAATTACCTGAATTACCCGATTACCTGAATTACCCGATTACCTGAATTACCCGATTACCTGAATTACCCAATAACCTATATTACCCGATTACCTGAATTAGAAGATTTCCTGAATTACCCGATTACCTGAACAACCCGACCACATGTATTGCAAATTTTCCTGGATTATGCAATCACCCGAGTTACAAGGTTACTTGCATTACCTAATTCCCTGAATTACCTAATTACCTGATTACCTGATTACTTGATACTTGATTCCGAAAGGGTTTTATAAATTCATTATTTTGCACTCGTATTAGAGACATACTGATAGTTATGAAATACGTGAAATCCAACCTGTCGTTAAAAAATTAATTTATTCGTCTAATCATCTTAAAACTGTAACCAAATCTTACGTCCTAATTTATTTTTTGCTCATGCATTTATTCATTCATTTGTTAACCAAAATTTCCGTGCATATGTTTTTTTTACTAATCGGATAACTAATTTGTAATGATAAAAATATTTTTAATTCAATCAAAATTAATTATTTTTAGTCTAATCAAAGTTTTTTTAATTTACAATAAATATTAAAACAAGTTTCGCATTAAACCTAAATATTCATTTTTAATTTACATTTTTGTAAATGTTTTCATTCATTAACTGTCCTGTATAGTTATTGATTCATTAACTCAGGTATCTATTCACATAATTATTCAAAAGGCTTCCCTACATATGTACTCAAATGTTTATAATCTATTTTTGATCCCTCTCACCTCACAGCTTTAACCAGGATTGAAAAGTTTCTTTTTAATTTTTTATATAATTACGTACTGTGCTTTTGCTAGCTATCCTTACATGGTGCCCTGATTGCATGTGCGAGTGGCATGAGTCACGTAAACATGGGTCATTCATGTGTAAAACGCTAATTATAGAAAAAACAATTTTCAACTATATCAAGTCTTAACGCTTCCAAGTGTGGTGGTACACATTTTATGCCTCTGAAAGAGTTTAATGCTTGTTGGTACAGAAAGTATACAACTTCTTAAATTTGAGTTCCTACGCTGCTCAACAGCTCAGAATTTATACCACCATCATAAATGTATGGGAATACCCTTATAAATTTATCAATTTTTAAATATGTTACGCATTTCTTAAATGAAAAGTATGACCCGAGAGGGTCAAATCGATTGCTGTTCAATTAGTCTACGGGACAAGCTCCCCAGTTATCAAAAATAACATGAATTAACTAAAGAAAATAAAGTTTACGGGAATTAAGCTCAATATTTCGAATACCAAACTCTATGGATTTCAAATATTAGAAGCCAATGTCCGTACAGTACGTGTACGCTTCTGCGCACAGTAAGTGCATACATGCATACACAGAAAGTGTATGCATTACGCAGAAAGAACATACAGAAGTGTGTTTTGAAAGTAAATACGTGTAATGATGTAAATATGTCTCCCACTCCAATAAATTCAAGTAATTTCCTCAAGGTGATATCGACATCATTGAAGTCATTTATCATTCATTAGCATTGTCAGACTTAGCAATAATACATTAGTACTTTTCGAGAAAATAAATACATCTTTCCAAGGTATATTAACCCACTGAAGAAAGTTGACAAGAGAATAATCAACCCTTCTCGGTTAAGTTCTATTTGATGCACAGTTCAACGTTAGACATGTCAACATGATTCATCCGACATGTTCCTAAGTCTTGATATGCTTTTCAGTCTTATTTCATAGAGATGGCTGTTGTTTTCGAGAGCATGTAATTACTTATAACGGAAGGATTTCTCAGTTGCCTTGCTTCCGAGACATAACTCTGTCCACATGAAGACATCGGCGTGTATGTTTCATGTGTACACGTACACATGCCTGCACGTTCATACATGAATATTTACATCATTATACGGCCGTACATGTTTACATAAACACATGTACATGTCAACATGCACACAAACACGTACGTGTTTACACGCTCACACGTACGTGTTTACACGCTCACACGTACGTGTTCACACGCTCACACGTACGTGTTCACACGCTCACACGCACGTGTTCACACGCTCACACGCACGTGTTCACACGCTCACACGTACGTGTTCACACGCTCACACGTACGTGTTTACACGCTCACACGTACGTGTTTACACACTCACACGTACGTGTTTACACACTCACACGTACGTGTTTACACGCGCACACGTACGTGTTTACACGCTCACACGTACGTGTTTACACGCTCACACGTACGTGTTTACACGCTCACACGTACGTGTTTACACGCTCACACGTACGTGTTTACACGCTCACACGTACGTGTTTACACGCTCACACGTACGTGTTTACACGCTCACATGTACGTGTTTACACGCTCACACGTACGTGTTTACACACTCACACGTACGTGTTTACACGCTCACACGTACGTGTTTACACGCTCACACGTACGTGTTTACACGCTCACACGTACGTGTTTACACGCTCACACGTACGTGTTTACACGCTCACACGTACGTGTTTACACGCTCACACGTACGTGTTTACACGCTCACACGTATGTGTTTACACGCTCACACGTATGTGTTTACACGCTCACACGTACGTGTTTACACGCTCACACGTTTAGTCACTGCAACACGTGGCTAGTATTGACTGAAATATCGATATCAGCAAGCACCCTCACGAAGACACCACTCATTATGTTAACAAGCCACATGTTGAAAGTAGCTTCATAATTGCAGTGGTCTTTTCGAAAAGATAGAAAGTTTCTCTCTGCTTTAAAACCAGCACTGAAACATCATTCTCATCTCTGACGCTAATTACTGGTCGTTTAATGATAACAACAGATCGATGCACCGAGTCATAAAATGAGCTAATTATATAAGCTGAGCGAACACCTGCTTCTTCCAAACTCACCAGTTCGAGAATACACAACTTTTGCACTGAGATCTTGCCTCATTTTGGAGGCTTTACAGCCCCAGCGCTTGGGTACGTAAACCGAGAGTTGTGCGTAAACCGAAGCTGCGAAAACTGTGTTTTTCAGAAAAATATTACGTTTGATTCTACGAAAAAAATATATTGTGTATGACTGAGTGGAAAATTATTGTGTATGAATTTGCAAAATAATTTACTGCGTATAATTCTGCAAAATCGCTTATTGAGTATGAGGTTCCTCTAGCTGGAAAAAAATCGCGTCGTTGTATCAAGTGTTTTGATCATTTTTGTCAACGTGTATCGTAAAGTTAAAATAAGCGATTCTCGCTTTTACCGTTCGTTCTAATTTTGTTTTCATCCAAGGTAGCCACGAGAGAACAAGGTCTTTTTAAAACAGAAAATGTGAACAATTCAAGAGAAGAAGAATATCACAGCAGCAAGATAATTCTGGTGTTTTAAATTTCACAACTATAATGACTGGCAAATGCAAGATTTTTATGTAATACAGTTGAACTATGTGACAAATGTTACATTGATGATCACGAGCAAACAATAAAAAATCGATGGAGCTTTCTTTACAGGTAAAAAACTACCCAGCACAGCTCATAACAAACCAAGCAACTAAATATTTCTTACCTTTCGAGGTCTTTGACTGATCGCTATCATCTTGGTGCAAGTCCGAACCATCGACTAGAGAATCTTCAACGTTCAGTTTCATCGGATTCTTGTTTTTCTGCTTGCACTTGTCAGTCTTTTTGAGTTTGTTTTTGAGGTTCACTTTTGGAAGTACAGCCACTTTTTCTAGTTGCATCATACGAGCAGCTCTCCGTTTTCTATGCAAAGAAACTTTTCCAGGGGACACCACAACATTTGAGCTGTCGAGATTTTTCCGTACGATCTTTAACTGAGCTATGGAATTTTCAGGGATCTTCAGAACTTCCTGCAGAGATTTCTGAGACTTAGTTGAAGGCTTCTTGGAGAATTTTGAAGGCGGTTTCTTGGAGACGTAAGTTTTGTGTGTGGTGATAGCTCGACTTTTAACACAACCACCAACATTTGGGAAGCTCGTGGTCCTCAAACGCAGGCTTCTTTGTTTTACTATTTCAACAGGTGGAGTGCCCTGAAAAAAATAAACTGACGTTAAAAAGGAAAATTTACCATAAACGCTGGAAAAAGCAAGTAAATTAAAGACAGTAAAAAGAAAGCCCACAGAGTTTTATTGGAAGGAAATAAATTACGTTAGTCGCAAGTTACTTGCATTAGTTACACGTTACTTGTATTAGTTGTAATTAATTTAATTAGAAATCTTTATTGTATGAAATTATTCCTCGGAGATTATTTTCCGGTTATCATTTAGATTCAAGAGTTTTAAAATCATTCCACTTGTAGGGATAAACACCTATAATGCAGGCTTTTTCATGTACAATAGTTATCTTGGGCATTTACATCTCTGTTTACCAGAATAATTATAATTATTACTATAACTAGACAGTTTCCGTGGAAATTTCACGATTTAGATTCGACTAATTTAAAATTATTCTAAAGATGAATGTATTAAAGACTTACGACGAATTATTGTGTTTTAAATGAATGTTTTTCATTAATATAGACGGAACTTCCATTCTGTATCTCATCTACCGATAATATAGCCCTGATAGTACCCGTTGAAATTACTTGGTTTAAAAGTGATAAAATTGAAGATCTATCAAACAAAATACATAGTTTTACCCGTGGTACTATCATAATCTGAATATTTTTCATGAATATATACAGAACTTCTATTTTTTGCCGTATTTACTGATAACATGGCCATGTAAGAGAAAAGAGCTAATAACGGAAAAATTGATCATTTTAGAGTGATCCGGCGCATTTGGTATCCAAAATACAATGCTTGTATTTGCACAGTCTTTCTAATTCCCGTTCAATAATTTTTATTCAGTAATAGATAGGAAGTAATGGGACGGACACACACAGATAGACAGAGAGAGAGAGAGATGGAGATACATAGTCGACGATTTATGTAGATTATAGTCCCCAACCCTGTACAGGGTACGCCAAAAAAGTACACACCATTTCATTTCCAATAATTTATTTCTGTTCAACGAAGGAAATAAACACAACTACCAGCGTGAAGCGGAGAAAATAAGAATTTATTTACATATGACATAGTTATGCACATACATAGTTATGTGCAATAACAGGAAATAAGTTATTGCAATTTAAAGAGCGTATACTTTTTTACAATGAAAGTCATCCATTTATATACATTTCTGTCAGATTTTTACACTCGTATACATTTGTATTAGATGTGTGTTTGACGTCACGCACTATGGGAAAAATAGGCTAAAAATCGCATTTAAAAAATTTAGATATTGCTGATACCAAAGACGTCGGATTACTATAAAATAAGCCATTTTTCCCGTTATTAGTCTTCTTTTCCTTCAACATGGAAACTCCTTCAGAAGGCTGGCGTCCACTGGCAAATGAAACAAAGAGAAGGTCAAGACGAAACATATCTCAACAAGATGCAGTCTGACAAGAAAAGAGAATACGAAAAATTTTCCCTATATAACCCTACGAGTTATACTATAGAACATGTGACACAAAATTACTCGTGTGTAACTTTCTAAAACTTTGATGCCAATAATCCGGGATTGTAAGAAAGCACCTCTACATTTCTTTATTTTATTAAGAAATGCGTTTGCCTTCTATTGCTTAGTTAATAGTTTACTTAATTGTAGCAGTTTCACATAAATTTAAACGGTCAGTGAATAGAATAATCAAAGCTTGTAAATAATTGTGATTAGTTTAATTAATGGTAATGAATATAATGAACAACAAATAAACTAATAGTGAATATTATGGTAAAAATGAGTTCTATTGAAGAAAGCCTACATTTTGAAATATGGTGTGTTTCCATGATGAACATATGTGCGGGGTGTGATGCATGTATGATGAACATGTGTGGGGTGTGCTACAGGTATGATGCATGTGTGGGGTGTGATGCAGGTATGATGCATGTGTGGGGTGTGATGCAGGTA
>VCRD01001974.1:27726-67749 GCA_006783055.1 Trinorchestia longiramus
GTGCAAGTGCGTGATTGCAGTACCTGTGTATGATTGCGGTGCATGTGCATGATTGTAGTGCATGTGCGTGATTGTAGTGCATGTGCGTGATTGCAGTGCATATGCGTGGCTGCGGCGCCTGTGCATGATTGTTGCCTTAACTTTTGCACTTGAACAGGAACCCAAAACTGAACTACTTGGTTCGTTCCCGTAACCGCTTACTTTTCTTTTCTAACAAACAGGACAGAATTGCTGTACTCAAGTCGTACACAATGTAAAGTAGGGTGTGTCTCACTCTAGGTTTGTGGGGTGCCTTCAACAAGTACCCGGAGCTGTACTCCGATGCCAGGAACAAGATGCTCACACAGCCTGCCAACTACACCGAGAAATATGATCAGCTGCTGCTAGCAAGCTACCTCTGGCCTCTCGTTCAGGTGAGCATGTCGAGGCTTTCACCATAAGCGCAGGTAACCATGGCAAGTAACTGACAGGTAATTATGATAGGCAATAATGGCAGGCAGCTGTGACAGCTAATAATGGCAGGCAGCTGTGACAGCTAATAATGGCAGGCAGCTGTGACAGCTAATAATGGCAGGCAGATGTGACAGCTAATAATGGCAGGAACTATGGTAGGTAAAAATGGCAGGAACAATGGCAGGTAAAAATGGCAGGAACTATGGCAGGTAAAAATGGCAGAAACTATGGCAGGTAAAAATGGCACGAACTATGGCAGGTAAAAATGGCATGAACTACGACTGGTAACAATGGCAGGTACTATGACAGGTAAAAATGGCAGGAAATAATAGCAGGAACTATGGCAGGTAAAAATGGCATAAACTACGACAGATAATAATGGCAGGAACTATAACAGGTGAGCTAGAACAGACATACATGACAAACGATGTAGTGAAGGTTAGCCTACACACTGTTATGTCCCACACTGACCCTGACACCCTACACTGACCCTGACACCCTACACTGACCCTGACACACTACACTGACCCTGACACACTACACTGACCCTGACACACTACACTGACCCTGACACACTACACTGACCCTGACACACTACACAGTCTACTACAATACAGCACGATCCAGAATTTTAAGTTGTAGGCATGTTCAAATGCAGGACAAGCTTTTTGCTTTGAGATGCATGATTAATTTTACACATGAATTATTTTTAGAGAACTGACTGACACTGCACAGCTTTTTTTTCGTACAACAAATATCGTAAATGTTTCGCAGGATGACGTTCTCGAGCACGACTCTTACAACTGCAAGGACCATCCAGCCAGCAAACCCTTCCCCACCCAGCGTGAGGAGTGGACTTATTGTGGTTGGGGACCCTACAAGGCCAAGGAGAGACAGGTCTTGTTCCTCCGACCGTGCCCCAAAGCGTGCCGACCTGTGAACCACCCTAAGTGGGGCTGGTGTTGATCTTGGTTGGGGAAACACAAGGGTGGGATTGGGAAAGCACAAGGGTGGGGCTGGTATTGATCTTGGTTGGGGAAACAACACTGGGCTTGGTGCTTATCTTCATTAACAGGTGAAATACAAGTCCCAGCAGTCCAACAAAATCGGTGGTTTCTACACATAAACGTAACAGAAGCTGGATGACATTAGCCCGCAGACACCGTGAAAAACTT
The DNA here is from genome assembly GCA_006783055.1 of Trinorchestia longiramus. Lineage (NCBI taxonomy): Eukaryota > Metazoa > Arthropoda > Malacostraca > Amphipoda > Talitridae > Trinorchestia > Trinorchestia longiramus. Next base: position 29,355 of record VCRD01001974.1, read on the forward strand.
GTTTTACGTGCTTCCAGTGTGGAAATTAATGCTTACATTCGACTGTTCTACTTTCTAGCCAACCTTCCCATGTGACCCAGTCACATTTACGTTTCTTGGTAAAACAATATTTTGTACAAGTGGAAGGTGCGCTGCAAACCATGCGATTGTTTCATTTAAACGTAGTAAATAAATTCAACGAGTCCAGCTTGTGAAGGCATTACTATTGCTAGTAAAATGGCACATCACAGCCCTGTAGTCAATTAAATTGAAAAGTTTATACTCTTCAGTACGGAAAACTCTCTATTATTGGAAACATAGCACTTAGTCCTCTTTTCAACTGCAAGCTTAGTACTCTTCAGTTCATAAAATTAAACACTTAGTACTCTTAATTTCTGAAATCTTAGTACTTAATACTCTTCAGTACTGAAAGTTAGAACTTAATACTATTTAGTATTGAACATATCTTACATAATATTCTTTAGTACAGAAAACAGTACCAAATGTTCATTGGCACTAAAAACTTAGTACTTTTTAATACAGATATTGTATACTGATACAATCGTACTAGATCAAGACGCGTCAGAACCACTAATATTGATACATAATCTCGGTTTCTATGAAGCGCATCTTTTGTGTTCGTGTATTTTCTCATTTTCAATACAATTCTCAACAGCCAAAAATTGAGTTATAACAAAACGACTACGATGCAACATGCAAATACAGAGGTGAATACCGGTTCTAAATGAAGAATAAAGAACAGTAAAGATCCTTACCGTTGAAGAAGTCCGCCTTCAGCGCTGAAATGGTCGGATTTGCTCTGTCGTTTTCTCACTCAGTAAAATCTTCGTTCTTTTAGCGAATATTTTTGTCCAGTTCCATGAGACCACGTGACGAACTACACAGTAACTATAAGTTTCGAGTCGGTCCCTCATTTTAGGGACAACAAAAATTTTCTTCTGCAACACCAAAAATAATCAATTTTAATTTAGAGTTAATAATGATTTCGAATCAGCATGAAAATAGAAGCCGAGACAAGGAGCATACACTAGAGGGAGGTATAGCAGTTGCTTCGCAATCATTTTACTTTGGAAAATAGGAAGAAGTTGCATGTCATTTTACCCTCAAAATACAATGAAGGTCCACCTTATTCAAGGCAACCCCTTTGGGATCTTAAGAATACATTATTATTATTTTCCTGGTGCAACCACAGTGGCTACAATACCCTAAATACAATGAAGGTCCACCTTATTCAAGGCAACCCCTTTGGGATCTTAAGAATACATTATTATTATTTTCCTGGTGCAACCACAGTGGCTACAATAGCCTAAATACAATACCCTAAATACAATGAAGGTCCACCTTATTCAAGGCAACCCCTTTGGGATCTCAAGAATACATTATTATTATTATATTCCTGGTGCAACCACAGTGGCTACAATACCCTAAGGATACAAAAAACACACATACAGCAGTTTCCCACAACCAACGTTGCCGATGCTACGTGAATGGCACAGGGACTCCCCGAGGATTGCCAAGTCCCCAAAGCATGCAGACAAACACACATACAGGGTGTCTCAAAAAAATGTACTCACCCTTTAACCGTTGCTAACATGCTGTCTTCTTTGTGTTGCAGGTATGAGGTTCAAACCTTTGCGAACATGATTAAATGTGATTAAAGAATCATGTTCGCAAAGGTTCGAACCTCACACCTGCAACACAAAGAAGACAGCATGTTAGCAACGGTTAAAGGGTGAGTACATTTTTTTGAGACACCCTGTAGTCAGCATACTTCCCGGAGGGAATAGAAAACAACACAATTATTTGATCGATTATTTTTAATCTAGTTGGAAGTTCTTTGGTGTTTCCGAGAGTCTCATTTTCAAGATTATAAACTAGTATTATTTTTGGTCTTCCTAGTACCTCAACCTAAACATTAAAGGTATATTTCATAACAATCCAGGTGCAGTGCATTTGCTATGTATAAATTCAGGAGGTATCGGATAGCTTTTATTCACCAGTTAAACCTTTAAACAATAAGCAAGAGTAAAGCTCGACATGAACGTTATTCAAAGAAGTCAACTCTTGTTCTCAAGAAATTCATCTTGTGTAAGTTAAGCATCAATTACATTATCATCATACGGCATCAATTTATCCAACATCTGGTATTAGTTAGGATCAATCACCCATAAGTCACATTATCCTAGGGCATACCGTCAACTATTTGCAGTATGCCCATTAATGTACCAACATAGTACTGTTATGTGTACCATCATAACAGTGTAATGTACCTACGTAGTACTATAATGTGTACAACCATGACAGCATAAGATACTAACATAGTACTAGAATTTGTACGATTATTAGAGTAGGAGGTAGCTTCTCCGTACTGTAATATGCGCAATCATGCAATCATTAGACTTGCAATACATACAAACACATCTCTTAACCACACTGGGTTTAAGTTTGTAAGGAGTGGTCAGATGTCGAACAGATCACACGTGGGACGGCACACGTACGCTGGAACAGACGAGCAGGACGTAGTCAATGACTAATCTTGAAATTTCTGATAATTCTGAAGTCCCTGGAAAAGCATTTGGCAATGCAATGTTCGGCCGAGGCGGAAAAATTGATCAGATCATCTAACGACTCAAAATAGCTTTAACTTCGCTTTTCAATACATAAAAAACTATGGGCGTTTTAGCTTCAGGGTAAAGACAGACCTCACCACCGACATCGATGTATGTATAAAAACTGTCTGGGCTACAATACAATACAAGTTTCATATAAAAACCTGCCCAAACAATTTGAAAAGAAATGCAAGAAAAGGTAGGTTTTCATGTATTTACGTCTTCGTCATTCCGACGACTGTACAATATTTATGAAGAGAAATACATTACATTTTATTTACCAGTTCAAAATCACGTTCACATACAGTTTTGATTTTACATGACTGAAAGCACGTCTCAAATTAACAAGAACTCACCATCACAAAGAAAATAACGCACGAATGAAAGATAGGAACTTGATCGGAGACACTGTATGCATCAATATCCCACCACGATGCGGCAACATAACTTCCTTTTTTTAAAAGAAGTTCTTTTCAAAAAAGGGAATCCATGTTGCCGCACCCAGTACTTCCGTGGTATGACCTACTGAGCTGATGGACACGACACTAAAATTGGTATTCTGTTCACGGCTCTTACAAGCATGCAAGTTACCACTCCCCGGTAAGAAGGAAGACTTGAAACCCGACCCTGAGGAGGTAGAATAACTCAGACTGTAACTACTGTCAGTTTACGGGTTGACTGTAACTAATAACTGTGTTGCCGGAATAACTTTCACAACTAAAAACACGGTCCATCGCTACGTAGCAAAAAGAAAAGACAAAAAACTTGTTAGTGAATCGAACCCACAACGGACTCAACAGCACCGCTGACTACTCAATGGGTCGTCAGGGATGTCTCTACGGAACGCTGTATTACTAGGGTGCGCTGACGAAGATAGACACGATCAAACTTGAAACGAGGCAATGGCATGGGGGAGCATGCAACCTCACAGAACACCCACTGGATGAGTGAACAGAGTGCGCTGCATTAAGCAATCATTTTCCACGAAACTAATATGACTAGCCACAGGCGCGCTCAAGCGTTCCATCCATGCCATGTCTCAGAGATGTGAATTTTTTGCAATTTAGTTGACGCAAAGTTTTCCCCATTTTGTTGAGGAACCTGTATCTATTAAGCTATTATCGTGTGAAATTATATCCTTACATTAAACTTCAAATGATTTCAAAAGAGCTTCAAATGACTAGCACAGGACAGGCAGTTAGCAGGCCTGACCCCATAAGCACCTCGCCTTCGTCAGCCGACGGAGACGTAATTTCCCGACGACGAAAAGACAGAGGAGGTCTGACCTTCCCTCCCTCCCTCCCCCTCTCCACAAAATCAAATCAGGCTTCGTATAAGAGGAATAAAAAATTAAAGCACATTTTCACGCCAGGATACGATTCCAAAAAAAATGAGAATGTTAGCTCGCGATATTCTCAGAATATTTAAAAAATTGCATCAGTTCACCAGCTCAACATTACCTCGGTAAATAAAAACAAACAAAACTACCGATGATCACGAGGACTTGGCGTTTCAATCGACATAAAAGCGCATCTCGACTTAGCAAAATATAGAGAAGTTAACAGGTTTTTTCCTACGAAAATCACGCCTATACTTTTAACCTGGGGATATTATCTTAAGACACTCCAATTGAAGACTCAGTTTGGTTCCGATCAACCGGTTGTAATTCGAACCTTGCAGAATCACCAAAGCTACCGAAACTAAGGGCATAAAATCGAACTTTTGCTGTACAAAGTACATGCATAGCACTATAATATGTACAAACATTTCTCATTTTTTTGCTGTACGCAGGGTTGTAAGTACAAATGGTCGTACATCAAGCAGGTCGTAAAGGAGACATGTATACCCTCAGAAATTTTATTAAAGGATCAAAATATTGATTAGCATGTACCAGCGTACTCGTGTTTGAAACTTAATTAAACAAACTAAATTGAGGGGCAAGAAAATTCTTCAAAGTAAAACCTTAAATTCCTGTGACAGAAGTTCCATCACTTGAAAAAAAAGCATGGCAGCTTTGTACAGCAAAATTCAACACGGAAATTCGTGTTCAACTAAGCACACTTTAGATCGTCATAATCACGATGAAACGAGCGATGCAAAGCACGATAAACACAGTCTATTATTCCTAGTTAAAAAAAACTCTTTATTCTTCTGATTCCTCATCGTGATGCTGGAAGAGCAGTCCTTGAAACTAGTAGCAAGAAATCACTGAAAACAAAACATTGCCTGCAGAACAACCTAAGCAATAGATAAAGAAACACAACCTGTTTTCAGAGCTTGTTTAGCATAGCCCTGTGACGTCACTGAAGCAAATATGGACAAAAATGCATCCATGTAATCACGCACTACATGCTACCAGCGTTACGATGTGATGGACAAAACAAATTTTACCTGAATAAAGTATCTGTCTATGGTACTTCTTAGATTCAATGGTGAATAAAGTCACAGTCAACCTCGAGAGCTTGCAATCTTTACAAGAAAATTAGCACAACGTTTAGGGAACTTGTGTAAGTAACAGCACCCAACAGAGAACATCAGTTGGTAAATCTTCCCATACTACGCATCCAGTGACAGAGTAAAACAGGACTTGAAAAGCATGGAAATTTGAGAAGTAGAGCTAGAATTTGTCACAACCGATAGCACAATAAGGGGAAAATTTTATAAACAAACTTATGTCACGATCGATTTAGTGAAGCAATTCTGGAGAATAACTGCTACGAAAGAATACATATATACTATTATTAGATAACAAAGACTACACGGTACAAAATTTCTTCTCAAATAATATTTCTCGAGATCCATCAAAATTTAATTTCTCAGCGTACTTTTTTACAACAAGAACGAACTACACCTTTTCAAGGCTTTAAAAAGTGGTATTACGCACAATTTTATTTAAAAAGTATACACATCAGTGCCTTTCTTTATTGATGATACTCGTCGCCCACAAGAGAGAATGAAGGCGCCCACATAGAAATTCCAACAGAGTTGTCCTCTGACCAAATCACTATATTGAAGTATGGCCAGGACGGCATGTAACTCATCCTCCTGAAATCAACGAACGTTTCTTCACGTACCAAACAAAAATCGATAAAAGAAAACCGAGCAATTTTCACATAACGATACTAATATTGCTTTAAAAATAACGGGTTTTCCATGAAGTAAGTTCGTCGAAAATAACAAACGACGAAGTTGCTCAGTTGCTCGTCTTAAGACGAATACAGGAGACGAAGTTACACGTCTCAAGACGAATACAGCAGACGAAGTTACACGTCTCAAGACGAATACAGCAGACGAAGTTACACGTCTCAAGACGAATACAGCAGACGAAGTTACTCGTCTCAAGACGAATACAGCAGACGAAGTTACTCGTCTCAAGACGAATACAGCAGACGAAGTTACTCGTCTCAAGACGAATACAGCAGACGAAGTTACTCGTCTCAAGACGAGTGCAGCCGACGAAGTTACTCGTCTCAAGACGAGTGCAGCCGACGAAGTTACTCGTCTCAAGACGAATACAGCACACGAAGTTACACGTCTCAAGACGAATACAGCCGACGAAGTTACACGTCTCAAAACGAATGCAGCAGACGAAGTTACTCGTCGTACACGATGTCGCCGTACTGGTTGCGACGCCCCGCAGCGGCCCCTGGTCTAGGGCGTGGAGGCTCCACTCGAGGAGGTGCAGGTTCTGGAACACACATGGAAAGTTTTATACACAGTGTCTCCAAAAAATGTACTAGCTTTTGACTACAAATTACTAAACGGAGAACATCTAAGATTTCTTTCATGATATTTAATTATTGCATCACATGATGTTATATTCTGTAAATTAGCTCATCGGGCATGTACCTAGGGTAAAAAACATATCTAAACAAAATACACGAGAAATGGTCAGTCAAAGATTGAATACTTTTTTGGGACACCCTAAACATGCGCAGAAGAATCCATTAGGGGCTTCGTGCTCTAATGGGCAAGAATAGCGCACAGGGTTCGAGCTGCGTTAAAGCTTATTAAAAAAAAATATTCCCATTCGAGAGCATTGACGCTGGCACTCGCAAGTATTGCATGGCCTGAAGCAGGAAGACGAAGCATATAGAAGAGATAAAAAGATGAAGTGAGAAGAAGAAAGTACAGAAACACTGACTCTTGTTTAGTATAAGAAGTCGTTTGCACGGTACGCCGGCTTTTCTCACCATACAGAAATAGAAGCAGAAGAAAATCTCCAGCAACCGATTTCAGCAATAAAAGTTGATTGTCTTACGAGTGGCTGGAGCAGCATGATAGGACATCCTTTTCAGTACAGAATACAGTATTATGACCAAAATACACAACTCTCCACTTCACAGCCTTAAAGCTACACAGTTACGTACCAGGGGCTGGGATCTTGGAGCTCCTCTGCAGCATTTTGGACGCATATTCCTCCCTGTTGTTGCGTCGCCGTTCCTCATAACTGATGGAAGTCTCGGCTGAGCTGGGTGAGGGCAGCGTGTACTCCGCTAAGCCTGGTGGCACAAGATAAATTAGTTCACTTTGTGTGTTTGAGAATTTCACTTCATTCTAAGATTAAAACTTCAATGACAAAATTTTTGTGTTAATGGATTGCACTGTCGTTCAAGTTCATTATATGTTAAATTCTCAAGAAGTTGCTAATCGTTTTACTAAAGACAATTTCTAGCAATAAAAAGGTAATATTTTGAAGTTAATATCATCATCATGAGGCTGAAACAATACAAAATAATTATTATCACATTGATAAAATACCAAAAAATTGGATTTCATCAATGCGTTTTACAAAATATTGAATCGTTTAGACAATATAATAAGTATTGTATAATACTTATAATATACTTATAATAAGTATTGTATAATAAGTATAATAAGTATTAACGTTTCTTTGAATTGCAATGTAAGTATAAAACCAGTTTAAAATAACAAATTCTTGCTTATTAATGAAATGAAAACTGTACAAAATCTACGGAATGGCATCTGCTACGGATCTCAGAGCGTTGACTTACTATCAGTGACTCTCTGGTAGTCATCAAGCGCCTCATTTCTGTCTCGCTCATCAGGCTTGTGGTCATCAAATATTGGCTTAGAGGGAATGCTGGTGAACACTTCATGTGTGTTGCTCCCTCCTGCAGCATCTGGGTCTCTGAACACCAAGTATCAAGTGGGAATTGGGTAGCAGTCAATGTGCCAAACAGCTCATTCCTGATGCCCTATTCTATTCAATTCTAAATGGTCCAATTACACCAGAAGACCAGGCAGTCTATGAAATTTCAGTTAATTATTATATTCACTTGTTCTTATACTATAAAGAATGGATTACCTGAATTTTATTTAAAAATGAAAAGTACCAGCACTGAATACCATAAAATTAGCTTTACAAAATATCATAAACCAATGTTGGTATGCACCAATTGAACTCCTGACACATAGTAACTTCCCAATGTAGAGAGAATGATTCTCAGAAATGCTGTAATAAATTTGCAATAATAAGTCTGAATATAGCATTACTGCAAAAAATTTTTTCAAATAAATATACCCAAATCAGACTGGTCAACACATCTTTGCTTTAAATTGACAGCAGTAAAATGAAGTCCATGCTCCAAACATTAGCTTCTCAGTTAATAAATTCAATCTTTCCATTTGCCACAGATGAACTCACACTTCAGATGTGGGACCAAGGCCTCGACTCTTCCTTATGGCATCAGCCAGTTTACTGTTGGGTAACTGCAGCACCATATCAGCACACTGCTTCTGGTATGACAACTTGCCAACGAAATAACCAACTATGGCAGCAAACGTCACTTTAGGGAAGAATCCAAATGTTGGATTGGTCTTCAAATAACCTGTACAGAACACATTAATTCTCATTGATTGTCTTCAAGTCAATAGTCATAAAAAGAATAAAAATATTTTACAATGAGTTTCATGAAGAATATATGTATATAATTGATTCTAAATAAATCTTGTTCCAAATTCATTAGTTCGAGAAATTACTATACAGTATATGAATGTGCAAAATGAATAGTGAAAGCTGGCAAATGGCTGTCAGTAACAAATAGTTACAGGCTAGTGCAGTACCTTTGGCAAGTCCATAGTAAGTCAAACAAGAAGTAACAGTTGCGAAGGGAATGGAACGAAAGAGTAAGGATTCTCGTCCACACTCCTTCAGCACACGCATTTCTTCAGCAGAAAATTTCTGAAAATAATGAATGAGCAAACTTGAAAACACACTAAAAAAAACACTATGCTTTCAAAATAACTTTACAGAAAATTGTTTGATTAAAACTTTAAACACATAAAACCATGAGTACTTAGGGTTTACTTCTCAAGGTCTGAAAGCTTGTTTGACAAAATGAACATCACATTTTTTCTGTTCAGATACAGCTAGATTTTAGCATCAAGACTGACTAGGCTTTGGGCATACAGCCAAGAAAGTTTCATTTGTTAGCTTTTGAGCAATGCTAAAATAATTGAAATAGAACACTATAATATGAGTGATCTCCTTGACTGAAATCAGACATACAAGCTACTACAATCTGAGTTAACATTTTCAGTAAATGAAGCATTTAAAAATATGAAAGAAATTATTAAATGTGGTGAGTGGTTAGAAACTGCAACAATTAAAATATTTCAAAAATATACTAATGTTTGCACTGATGCCATGATAGTTAAACTGCTACCTTAGCCTTAATTCAACATTTTTATGATTATAGCATTAATAAAAGATATCAGCAGTTGTTAGTACATGATCACTTTTTTATTAACAGTAAAAATTCTTTCACATACTCAAAAATTTCTGTTAATCAACATAAGTCTTATACTTTCATAAATTGTACTAATCATTAAGTAAAACTACATACATATATATATATATATATATATATATATATATATATATATATATATATTATCTCACTATCCTTGGGGACAGTCACAATTTTTTCATAAGATACAGAAAAGTATTGTTAAGCTTATTAAAACTGCTACCATATATACGAACATGTAAAAAAATTTCACAAGAGTGTAAGCTAATTCATGAAGAAAATAAAAAAGAACTTTCAACAATGAGTTGAACTTTATTCAAAGGAATACATTTAGACTACAATCATGTAGAATAATTTTTCAAAATATGATCTAATCAAACATAACAAAACGCTAACAATAAGAAAACATTTACGTAAGTTGTTGGCAAGTTTCTCTGTTGGTTTGGTCCGCCTGGCTGAGAAGGAGGACCTCCAGGACCCTGGAGACCGTCCGAGTTGGCGACGGGTGATGGGTAATAGTTTTGTTGGTCACCTGATTTATCCATACTTATATCAACTACACAAATTTTTAAGCACAAATAATCCGAGATACAATAATATACAATTTTATACAAACTGCCCGAGTTTAATTGTCACAAGAACCAGCAAACAGATGATCACAGACCGTAATCGGACGCTTTACCTTACCGCACTGCTGGAAGTTTTTAACTTCAGGTCATCAACTATGCCCGCATAAATTTATTTTTTGTTTCAGGTTGTCAAATGGTAGATCATCATATGAATGCAAGTGCGTATAAAACCCTAATAATTTAGTTGTTATGGTAAGTGTGTCCATGCATTTTCTCTCCTTTTTCATATATTCCATGTATATTAAAATTAGACTATTTCCCTAAAGAGTTAGATGATTTATCGAGGGTACTCGTTCTGCAATGTATCTTTATCTCTCTATATAAAATATGGCATATTATATGCCTGAACTATAGAGAGAAAATATCTGCAGGCTTTGATTTTGTCGCCTTACATATATTACCTCAAATAATATACAAACGATATAACATTATACCAGTATTTCGTGAAGGAAAGGATTATTGATGATTGATAAAGCTCTATGTAAATTTCTTAAGATAGGATTTGATTATCTCAGGAGTTTCTTCTGACCATCTAATGGGAGTGAATAAGTTGTTTAATTACTAAAATTTCCAAATTCTCAGCCCATATATATCAAATTTGAATTTAAAATTAAATACTTCATTTCAAGAAGTCTACATACCATTAAAGCAATAATAGTTATAAATATATTAAGATTTATTTACGAGTCAAAATAATTGGGCACACCAAATCTAACCAACTCCCACCAGAGGGAAAATCTCGACACCGAACTCGACCCAAACTTAAAATCTTGTGAAATCCAGAAAAAAATCTGGAAACGAACAGTTTTGTTAATTATTTTCGTCCTATGCATCGTAGAACCTTTATCTTGGTCTAAAATTAAAGCTACTAACCTCCTCTCACTGCATGGTTATAAATTAACTCCCCTTACTCAACCACCCACACTTGGGATGACGCCGTTCCTTGACACCCGTTTTCGAGTCCACTAACGATATATACATCTTCTGGTCTACGTAATTATTTCTCATTTATTCATCCCACAAACTTCATTTACATATCAAATTAAAGCGCTAATAATCTAGACATGTGCCGTGTTTAAACTAAAACATCCTACAATCAACCTTACTAGCATGGGGCACGCCAATCCTTGACACCCGTTTTGGACTCCACTAACGATATTTATACCATCCATCTCCATCTCTATCCATCTCCATTTCCATCTATTTCCATCTCCATCTCTATCTCTCTATCACCATCCCCATCTCCATCTCTCTATCTCCATCTCCATCTCCACCTATCTCTCCATTCCACCTCTACCTCTCCGTAACCCCCCTTTGTCTCCGTGGCCTCCTGTGCTAGCATGGGACCCGCTGTGGCCACAGGGGAGCCACAAGGGAGCCCCTTGTGGCCACCCCCCGTACAATGCATAGGACGAAAATAATTAACGAAACTGTTCGTTTCAAGAATTTTTCTGGATTTCTCAAGATTTTAAGTTCGGGTCGAGTTCGGTGTCGAGATTTTCCCTCGGGTCCAACTCCCACTGTTTGGGTCATGATGGAGTTTTCTCCGATACTTTTTATCAAGTTTTGTTCAGTTTAGAGTACACCATTAATTGGAACCCTCTTAATTATGATAATAATTATATTTATGTTTTCTTATAGATGATATGGTTAAAGTTTCACATGACATTTTTCTCTAAGATCATGAGCTCGACCAATTACATATAGGAAAGCGGTAGAATAGAGTTCCTCATCTCCCTACCCAACTGCCATGTAGCGGTGCAGCCTTTACCTGAATACTTGCGTACCGTAGACCTTAATGTCTTTAGAAACTACGATGTCGAAGAAGAATTTCGTATAAATATTTTATATCATGTAATCCTTTCAGCAGTGTTACATTCAGACAGTTTTCCCAAAAACGATAATGGTAAAATCAAACAAATACAAGTGAAATATTCTTTCTGAACTAGAGTGTAAAATTCCTATATATACTTAGCTTAAAAATAGCAAACACGTGGACGAAATTAGAACAACATAATAGGGTATTTTATAATACGCTTCACAGAACTGTTTTAGCAACTTACGCTAGGACCAGTAGAGTTTAAATGAAACCAGCCATCCAATGCCACGAAACTGGACAAAAATAAATAACTGAGACCTTCTAGTAGTCGTATGTGTTCACTCGAACTGTTTCGAGTATCCTCTGAACTCAGAACGGATTACTAATATCGCAAGAAAATTATGCGGTAGTAGCTCAGCAGGCTTGCACTTTCGGATGACTTAAACAAACTTTGTTTTCAATGCAGTACACAGCATCTCAATATTGTGTCATCGAGTTTTCAATTTTCAATGCCAACATTTTAAGACTAATTATGCAGCTCCCAGTTATTTTTTCCGTCCTTTATAGTGCAACTTGAGGTTGAGGTTCGTAGGGGCGCTATACTTGAAGGCCTAGGCAGAAATTTCTTCGGTAGGACTTGAGAGTTTTTGAACATTTAACTGGAGGAATACATGCAGCAGATTGAACTTTAGTACTAGTGGTAGCTATACACAACTTCAGTGAGTTATTTCAAGTCAAGACACTTAAAAAGTTAACCTGCTAGCTTTCACATCTGTTGATACATAAGAAAGGATTTTTAATTTGTTATAAGTCATTTTTAAATTATTCATAGATTCTTATTTTTCGGTTTATAATTTTGTTGTTTATTTAATTTTCAAAATCATTGCGTTTAACCTGAGTTGCTTCACGAGGCAACAAGCACCCTCAACAGCAGGAGACTTTAAAGCTGCTAATTATGAGTCATTCGAGTTTGTGTATCTACCATGTTGTCCTGTACGGTGCCATTATATACAAGCAAGAGAATAGGACTGACTGGTTTCTACTCCACGGTACTGGTGTCCATAGCTTAAAGTAATATACATTCACAGCACAAAGTAACATAACGTTTACAGCATAAAGCAGGTAAAGATTAATTATACGGAGTTCAGAACATCAAATGGAAATGAGTCTTGCTGGTGAGACACGTAACTAAGGGGAAAGTTGGCTGACTATCCAAGAGCGGTAGCTGGACACGTCTGTGTAGATGGCGGGCACGTTCTCCACACCGCAGAATTTTGTTCCGTACGAGACAATTCCAATCTGCACGACATGGGTGATGCTTTAAATTTAATACACTTTCAACTCACCGAATTGGTGTCGATGTCATATCACTTGACTAGTAGATCTCTGTCAACTTTCTGAGAAGCTAATCAATCTCCATTAACCCCTAATCAGCTTATCAATCTCCACCAACTCCCTTAGAGGTTTATCTATCTCCACCAACTCCCTTAGAAGCTTATCTATCTTCACCAACTCTCCAATAAGCTTATCAATCTCTACCTTCTGTTATCTTGTACCCCCACTAAATATAAATGTAACATAGAAGCCAAATTTTTACTAAGTGGTGCATAATTAAACTGCTATTACGTAAATCAAAGAAGTTCATGTTTAATTTGAACTGGACCACAGGTTCTTGAATTCCGGAGTGTTTCCTTAAGAAGGGGCTCCACGCATGCGACTTCTGAAGAAAACTCAATGCTTACGAGACATCATTTTGTTGTAGACGTTTTAGTTATAGTTAGTGTCTACCCTACCTGTAGCAATTGTTCATGATTTCGATTCAAGCTTTAGGGAAAACCAGCAGATGATTTTCCAATGCATGCTGCAGTATGTAGTGCAGTATGAACTGTATATTTCAAGGGACATTGATTCTTCAAAGCAGAGTTCAGTATTAAACAGCTCTTCAAATTAATATTTGTAATGCGTGTAGCATTGAATTTTGTTTCAAGTTTAATGACTGAGACTTCATTTTTATCTGTTGTGAATAAAGAGAAGTAATCATCTATAGTCAACATAGAGACCTTCGAAAAAATGATTACCCACGTTTGCTAGAATTAAAGCACAAACTGGAAGAACGTGAAATAAAAGTTAGAAGATAAATCACACTCGAATTAAAAACCTCACGACAGAAAGCAAGCGTCATGTCAAAGTCAGCATCATCCTTCCACAGAAATGAATTATTCGCGTAACTGTTTTTTGGTAATAAATTTTCAAGGGTGAACTTTGAATCAAATTTGCAGTAAAAATAGTTTTTCACAGAATTTTTCAAATAAATCCTGACAAGAGAAAAGTTTTCTGTAAATCTCTGATATCGACGCTTTGTGAAAAATTACCACAGTTTGTGGCATTATAAACAAATGTAATTCCATCACTCAAAGATTTTAATCACAAGGCATTTGAAAATCTAGCACTGCGTATTTCATCTATAACTTTACCAAAAACAAACTATTTTATTTCCTCTACATGAACGAACACACACATTCTCATCTATTCGAAATAAAAACTGTTTTCGTTTTGCTTTCTATGAACAAAAATATACATTCTCACTTAGAAAGGCAAGGCAGCCCTTCCTCAACTGCCGGCAACACTCGATGCCACAACCACTCGTCGTTTTCACAGCAAACAAACTTAACGTACCTTAGGAAAGTTAACTTTACGTGTTGCAAACGCCACAACTGAAACAGATAGCGGTGACAAACAATGGCTTAACACGTTGCCTCCGATTGCCTGATTGGTGTAAAACTTCACTTTGTACACATAGTCACTAGAAGGATCTGAAAAAATTACAGAACCGAACCTAAGTGGTACACATACGTACCACTTCGGAGTCAACGTGTTAAGTAAAGGAAGGCAGACCCACCTGTACGTAGGGAGGTCCTAGCCTGGTGGCTGTGACCTGCGCAGGTCCGCCTGAGTCTTTGAAGCATGAGTCTCTTTGGAACTGTCCTCCTAAACAGACCTGGCCACGCAAAAGAGTTCATTAGGTTCAGTAATGAAAGCAAACTGCAGATTTTCTAAGAGCTTGTTCCTCATGACCTCTACTTCTGTGTACACTGAACTGTACACAGGATGATTACGCATTCTGGCCGACATTTGGCCCACTACAAAATACAGCTTTTATGCGGAGATGCTGCTCGTGTGGAGTCAATTTCATCAATGGAGACTCTTTAATTTAATTAAATAATCTTTACTAAATCAATTAACTGACAGTTGTTAGGTGCAAGAAAGTTCATGGGGCACTTTGAAATATGTATTTTCTTTCAGATGACGGAAGTAGCAAGCTGGATTTTAAAACAGTCACTCATAACATAGTAAAGAAACCATCATTCTTCTGTCAGCATTTACTCATGACACTACGAGGTCTGAATCACATCATAAAAGCACAGCACATTAATGTCTACCCCTGGGTAACACACATTTAGAGCTCATTTTGTCTAGACTGGGTTTGTAAATGAGCGTTGACTTTTTCATTCACTATATAATACTACACAGTTTGTTGCTTGCTTGCTTGCCTGGCCTATCTCTCCGTCACACTCTTAAGGATTTAGATAGGAGCAAATTCGGTAGGGTATGCATGCATTGTAATCATTGTATTGTGATTACCAAAGGAACATCCTTCAATGTGAAAACTCCTTCGCAAAGCCAGTGTTCACCGGCAAATCAAACGAAAAAATGAAGTAGAAAACACGTGAATTTTCATGTGTGGGTCTACTAGTTGTATGATATTAAATAGATCTTACCTGACCACTAGGAGCCAAAGTCTTGCTGTAGTTGCCAACGGTACGGCACTTGTCCATAGGAACGTGAGGTACAAGCACCTCCAACAATTGGTTACTGCGGATGCCGGACTCCGTGTCACCGAAGCCAATCACAATCACGTCCCGACCGTCAATGATCTTCTCTATGTCTTGTCCAGGAGCAGGCAGGCAGATTGGCTGGATGAAGGCTGCACACAAGCCCCAGTATTACAAACACGACAAATAATTTTATTTATAATTAAATATGCATCATATGCACTGCCTTTGAGTTTTCAATCCTTAATGCTAACATCTCAAGACATGTGATGATGCTCCGGGCGGTTTGAGGTGGAGGGAGGCTCATAGGGGCGCGAGATAAGCCTGATGATGAGGAAGTGCTCTGTCTGGTCACTGGCGTCGCTACCAGGAGAAAATTAAGGACTGCTTGAAGACTTGAACCGAAGACTTACACAAAACTCGACCATGAAACAATAAAGAAAAATAAAACCCTCAGAGTTGAAGTGTATGGACAAATTCCTATGCTTTAAAAATTTTGTAGTTCCATAAAGAGGTACGATGAATGGTAGAGGATACACCATGTTGTCCCCAGTAGTAAGTTTCATATGCTGAAGACATTGTTCCTAAGAATGTTCCCTCCTAATTTCTCATCGCTTTGAAATTTAAGAACACGAATAATTTTTATGTGGAAAGAATTAAATAATCTGAAAATGAATTTATGATGAGGTGAAGAGAGCTTTATTTATGATATAATACACCTGCTAAAAAGTGTGAAGAAAAAACATTTGCCAAGAAATTAATTATCAATACGAAATGACAAATAATAAACATAAATAAACCATTCACTCTTCATAAATACTAGACGGAATGATAGTAAAAAAAACTCAATGCATGAATGGGGAAGTTCACCGTGCAGTTGCCGTCATGGATGAGGTCAAGGCAATACTGACGTGTCTCTCGTCATCCTTTGCTAAATATTAGACATTCCCTGTCTTTTGCACGTTGGAACAAGGGAAACATTGTAAATAAAGGAAACACTTAACCTACCTTCTGACCTGGGGCTACATGGACTAACTTTCAAAGCCCCAAATAAAAACGACATCGAAGAAGAAGATACTGACGTGTAAAGGTGACGGTGTCGTCCAGACGCACGAGTGCGATGTCATCGTTGAGAGCACCTCTGGAGTTAAAAGAAGGATGCCGGATCACGGCTTCAACCCCAAAGTCTTGCGGACTCGGACTGCAGACGCCTGACACGCAGTCTGGGTCGTTCAGAAGGTGATTCTCGCCCAAACGAACGGTTGTTCTAAGAGGAAAAAGATTCTATATCTCTTGATTTTGATTGAATACTTCTCTGAAGACCTTATCAATAAGCACCGTCACTATTCATAAGAAGTTAGCATTAAGAATTTAAAACCCAATCTATATGTACTGTATACTCTATTGGAAATAAAGTTCATTTTTAAGTTTATTTTTCTTGCTCACTATGTATATTCTTTTGAAGTTAACGCTTTGTTCCAGTTTAAGATGTGCCTTGTAATTTGTAATTCTATAAGTTCTGCCAAAAGAGAATAATTGTTTGCATTGCTGTATTTACCTACTATGGTGATATTAGGATTTACAATAACAATGTCACCACTAGCTCTAAGATATTATCTTTAAAATTTGGAAACCCGATTCCTTGTATTGTGGATACCTACTGTACTCTGTGATATATCGGAATAAAGTAGATTTATTTATTTTTGTAGTTGATCTGCTGGTAGTAGTAGTTTTAAATCAATAGTTCATCGTTACTGTGCGGATAGCTAATTAGTTGTGATTTTATACCTACGTATACATCACGCGCAGTGAACAGTTAATGGTTCTTTTGAAAACACATTATGGATGATTACGAATTTGAAACATTAGGTCTTATAAGTTGTTGATATTCTACACTGATATTTATTGCTATTATAACAGATATTTACAGTGAAGCTAACTCCTAGTGCATAAACACTGTGAGAAAACAAAAAACAATTTTTTCTTGAAAAAGATATTATTTCAAAGTCCGATATTAACAAATAGTAAGTAATTTACTAATCTATAACTACAAAAATTTGTTCAAAATTCATCCCTTTTCTCCTCAAACGAAATGTGTGTCCGCACAAACTACTTCTAAATCTATTTTCTCCTAATGTTTATTTAATCTTGACTTAAGAACTTTGATATTCTGGCAAGGAGTAGAGCAGGCTTCACCTTGATAATTAATTTTATAAAATGACATTGGGTAATACTTGCAAAATAACAATTATTGAAATTGATTTGAAAACATGTAACAGGGAAATTCTTAATTCTGTTGCATAACTTAATTCTGTCACAAATTTTAATTTTGTATCTTAATTTAATTACGTAAGTTAGCTTAATTCTGTCACGTAATTTAATCCTGAAGCATAACTCAATTTTGTAACGTAATTTTACAGCACAATTTCATGTTTTAGCTCAAGTAATTCCGTTGAATAACTTAATTCTGTAGCAAAACCCAATTTTGTAATTTGACTTAATTGAACTTAATAATAATACTTGACTCAATTTCATAACATAATATAAGTTTGTAACGAAATTCCACATAGTACTGCACGTGAAACTATTTACGCATTAATATAATATATAAGAATCATAAACCATCTTAGTGATACGTAATGCATGAATAAATAAACATTAGAGAGTCTGAAATGACACATACAAGAAGACTGTACTCACAGGAGACTGTACTTGCAAAAGACTGTCCTCACAGGAGACTGTACTCACAGACGACTGTCCTCACAGAAGACTGTACTCACAGAAGACTGTCTTCACAGAAGACTGTACTCACAGAAGACTGTACTCACAGAAGACTGTACTCACAGGAGACTGTACTCACAAGAGACTGTACTCACAGGTTCATGAAGTTCGTCATAGCAGGCACGGTACAGTGGGCTGCTGTGAGCATAAGACTACTCACAGGATACTGTACTCACAGAAGACTGTACTCACAGACGACTGTACTCACAGGTTCATGAAGTTAGTCATGGCAGGTACGGTACAGTGTGCTGCTGTGAGCACATAGCGAGCGCTGATGAGAGAGCCTCCACACGCCCAGAACGGCGCCGAGCTCCACAATCCTCCTTCATCCAGAAATACATCAATTAATTTATAATAATATTGGTGATAATGCTAATATCTGATGCAAACACGCTGTTAAATCCATCAATTTATTCGTAGGAATAATGTTCATAACTGATGGCAGTATGCTGTAAAATACATCAATTTGTTCATAGGAATGATGATGATGATAACAATTGATTGCAGCAATTTGTAAAATGCATCAATTTAAACTTAAGAAAAATGACAATTAATGTTCTGTAAAGCACTGATGAAAGTGTGCTATGCCAACTGTGACCTGATAGTTCAGGAAGCCACTTCGTTAATTGAGTTTATTAATAAGGCGGTTGAAATAGAGCCCTGTGTTAACTAATGAGACGGCTGAAATAGAGCCCTGTCTTAACTAATGAGGCGGTTGAAATAGAGCCCTGTGTTAACTAATGAGGTGGTTGAAATAGAGCCCTGTGTTAACTGATGAGACGGTTGAAATAGAGCCCTGTCTTAACTAATGAGGCGGTTGAAATAGAGCCCTGTGTTAACTAATGAGGTGGTTGAAATAGAGCCCTGTGTTAGCTAATGAGACGGCATCTATAAGGGATATTGAAGTTAACATTGTATATAGTAGTAGTTAGAGGACTAGCGTTGTAGAGTTAGTGTTGAGGTTAGGGTTGGAGGACTAGCGTTGTAGAGTTCGTGTTGAGGTTAGGGGTGGAGGACTAGCGTTGTAAAGTTAGTGCTGAGGTTAGGGTTGGAGGACTAGCGTTGTAGAGTTCGTGTTGAGGTTAGGGTTAGAGGCTGAGTGCGAGCACAAAGGCAGCAATAAGACCAGAAGACATGGACGCTGTGTGAAAGCACTTGAGGAAACGCGTTATCAGCTGTATTTCCCAGCCCTTGTAACAGACTTGACCGCCGCCACGATGTGACATCGGACTTTCCACGCCAACAGACAACCACAGCGCAACTGGAGCAGTTCTTCAGAAAGTCTCTTTAGAATTTAATAACTTTATTACGAAGGTAATTGAGTAATATCATAATGAAATTTGTTCTGAAGGACTCACTGGTTACCAAAGTATCTAATCATAATGTATTTGTGTATTTAAGGCATCTTGTTATTGAAAAATGCCTAGGCACTGTTCAATGAACCGCTAAAAAATGGCACTCCTCGAGAGAAGGCACAATGCATATCATGAATGACTGAAACGAAATCAGAGACGCAGACTCTGCATATCCAACCGAATTTGCGGTGCCACAACTAAACCTTCAACCAACCGTCACTTCCCTGCAAAATGATGCACGTTTTCATTGGGCACCATCTTGCACATTGGGGAAAAGACTACTGATGCCATCGCCATGAAATCAAGTGCAGTCTTGATGAGCTTCGTGTGACCATTGGCACCCGTATAGTAATGTGTTAAATTAAATAAAAAACTCCTATATCTAATTCTCATTGTGCAATGATTATCACACACGTGTTTTTTCATTTATTTTCGTAATGAATTTGTTCAATCGTAAAGAGACTTTATGGACATTGAGTTGTAATATCCTTGTTATTTTGCCTTTTGAGTTATCAAACACTTAAAAATTATGGGGAGTGTTTGAATAGATACAGCCGAATTTGCTAGATCGATTCCTACAGAAAACTTTACGCAGTTTTTATAAATTCATGTACATGATCTCATAACTCGTAATTAAGTGTTAGCTGTTCCAGATGAACTAGACATTTATTATTCTCAGTCAATTAATTAGTGACTATAATTATTTGCAATGACAACTGGACTTTGGTACTGAATAAAAAGTTTTAAAACGCACGGATTTCTCAGGCCTTCGAAAAATTAGCCTTGAAACTGAAGAGAATTTATCTTTCTCTGCCTCACAAAACTTCAATCCAGACCTGAGAATACAAACAGCAACTGCACTCAGACAAACTGGAAGTGGAGACCAGCTATCTTACAATTAACAAAAGATGTTTAAAGATTATTCTCTGTGAGGGTAAACAGGGCATTTAAAAGTTTTATTTCTTCAGCTCTCCCTGATGAGAAAGTTTACTGAATGATAAAACTCGGACTCGTTTGTTACCAATTCTTACTCTTGGTCTAACAGTGATGAGTCAAATGGTACGGAAAATTAGTTAAAGTAATCTAACTGGTAAGTCAACTGGGATGACAAATAATTCAAAGTAGTCTAACGGATAAGTCAAATGCAATGAAAAATAATTCAAAGTAACTGCTGAGTCAAAGTGATCAATAAGCCAAGATAACTGTTTGAATAATCAGTTAGAGTAATTCACAAGTCAAATTACAAAGTCCAATAGTAGGTCAAATACCGAGTCAGCGCAGCCGTCAAAACAAATTGTCAAGTCAAACGACGACTCAGTGCAGTGGACAAGTCAAGTAACAAGTGGACAGATGTAACAGAACATTCACAGAAAAAGAACTCACTGGAGAACCCTAGCACCGCCATCCAAGGATATGCCCCTAGAGGTGCAGGAGTACCCCCGTGGATGTTGTCCCTGGAGATGGTGTGTCCACACGACCTGGCCAGTAAGTGAGAGTTGTCTGGTAGTGGGGGAGTGGTAGAAGCTGTGGGCTCTACTGTTGACTCAGACCCACAACATACCTGGGAGGAAATGTGTTATTAGTACGTGTGTGTCTAAATTCACAAGCTCCCTATGTTCGAATACCACAAATCTGAGAGCATTTGACCTGAATTAAAATGAAATCACCACTAATGTGACACAGAATTATGACGGTGTACTCACCAGCGTGTTCCTGTTCCGGAATCCGCAAATGAGAGCCTGAAGTTGGCGGATGTTGTTCCTGGTGGGGGGCCGGAGGAGCTTCTGAAGGTGCGGACACTCCGCCAGCAGCGTGCACTCCTGTCCCTCCTCACAGGTCCTCGCACTCGCCGCTGCTGGGGGCAAAAGTATTACATATATGTTATTAAGTTTATTAGATAAAAACAAATAACCTAATACACAGAAGAGAGTTTCTGCAATCACATATGCTTCTTCATGTGTGAACTTCATAGGATACAGGTTTCTTTTATTTCATTTCTTTCATTCCAGTCATTATTTCTTTGACATCCACGTGCGTACGAGAACAAAATTTGTATAACTTTTTAATGTAGTATGAGAAATCTTAACCTTGAATTCTGTACAAAAACTATTTCCTTCCACCGTTTTAGAACACAAATGCTTAATATGCGCATACAATGTATCGTACGTGTGGCGACCTATTTAGGAAGATGTATACCATCAACATGTTAAAGCAGTCCCCCTTCAAGTTCAAGAAACTCGTCATCTTAAAACAAAATTATATTATCACTTTCGTCGCAGTTTTCAATTCAGGTTCAGATCACAGAGCAATTATTTATGGCAACTAGACAAGCTAGGATAGCACTGTTTAGCAGCACGACATGCACAGCGTAGTGTGCCTTCGAAGGCAGGATGCCCCAGTTGTTGACACTGCGGGTATGAGTTGAGGAGATGAGTTTTCTGCTGATGCCGCTCCATGTGTGTGTGTGTGTGTGTTCGTATATTGTAGTGTTTTGATAAATACCGATTTTGTTACTCAATGGAAACGGCAATGTGAATGAATGCAATACCATGGTCATATCAATGAACACTTTCCTTGAAGATTTCAGGAATTGTTTCATGATTGCATGGCCATAACCACAAGTATTGTTGTTAATATATTTAGCAGATTTGTATGGAATATGGCCATACATCTACTGATAGTTCGGTCGCATAACGTTAATTTTAATTCAATTTCCATCATAACCTGAACTAAGATAGTCTGTTTTTAAGCTCAACAACAAGCTGTTCAATGAAGTCACCAGACGAGGCTCACGAGTGTGTTTTTGCTTCATTCATTCGAGGTGAATAATTCCAAAAACAAACATAACTTCATTGCATCCTATAGCGTATAAGCTAATTAAACTGCTTCCGCACACACGTTGCATCTAGAGCAGGGTTCCCAACATCTTTGTCTCTCCAGTATTTCGACAGATGAGCATGTACCCCTTAATTTGAAGGTATTTAAACAAATATATTCACTGATATATACGTATATAAATACATAAATATTTAGAAATTAGCAACATACAAGCATATTTTTTTTCATTACTAGCGTTGAATGCACCCTTTTGAATAGGCAAATATACCCTTAGGGGTACATGTACCTCAGGTTAGGAACCCCTGCTCTAGAGTGTATGAGTTAACTAAACTGCCACCACACACACGCTCTCACAAATAAGGCAAAATTCATAGCCGTGTCGATTGTGGTGCATTGTAACCGGAAATTCTTTGTTGTGCGTTTTAGGGACATGGCGTGAGCCTGGAAATAATCAACTTGCGTAACAGAGAAACAGAGAAGACAGGCCATTGTGTCGGCACGTGTGACCAATTGAGCGTTCCAGGTAGTAACGGGCCGGCATTTCGATCATAACTTCCCTCCTAGTTCTTGGATACAAGACGACAAATATCAAGCTTATAAGTTTAGAAAACATTTTTTGTCATCAGAGAACGTATGATTTGAAGTAATATTGCTAGTGGTTTCACGAATACGAACAAATAAAGACAACGTGAAATCAGAATAACAGATGTAGCTGCTTATAATTGTTGTGCAGTTTTTGGTACACGGAACTGTCTAACTGGTCTAACAATTTGAGCTCGTTCATCTTGGCAGTCAGTTTTATTACCCATTATTACCCTATCATGATTTCATTAAAAAGACCCGTTCCTTTACAAGCAGTTTTTTATAACAAACAGCGAGTAATTTGTTAAAGCAAGAAACTAAGGTAAAAGACGAAAAATATCCCGCTATGCACCAACAGTTCGCTGCAACATTTACCGTGATTGCCAGCTTAAAAAACATACAATGCAAATTATGTAATGAAGAATGAAGGTAAGGGAAATGCAATGGGCGCCAAAGTTTTCGAAAACTAAAAACTAAAGAGATTGTTAATCAATTCCTCCAATAACTAAGCAAAATTTTATCTTGAGACAGAGAACTGTGAGACCTCTTCATTTCTTCGTGAACTACTCATTTGTTGAATCGGCCACATCATTGTAGGTTTTTTTATCACTATTATTATTATCAACTTACTGCCATTTACATAATTTATGGCATTATTATTCTTGCTACCATTATAAATATATGACCATTATATCATTATCATTATAATAATCAAGTCATAAAATTATAACGATTATTAACATAAATATTAATAATACCACAGTTATTGCTATCATTATTTTTATTCAACGTATAATTATTATTATAAGTATAATAACTGGAGACTGACCTTGTCGCTTGGGTCTGGCTGCTTGCACCAGAGTGAGAGCTGCAAGCAGCAACAGCAGGACGGCACCGCGTCTCATGTTCATGTCCTCTACACCTTCACTCAATACTAACACAATTCCTGTACTCACCTACTAGTTCACCTGAAATATTAATGCTCTCTTTAATCTATTGAAGTCGCAAGGGTGCAACAGAAGAAATGAGGCAAGAAGAAATATGGAGCTACATAAGTTTTTCAGGTTCATGTTATTAACACCAAATTAGAAGGAATAATGTTATTTTAGTTGTTAATGTACGGAAGCGAGGTGAAGGAAGCAATGGTATAATGAACAGCAGCCTGCCATTAAAAGATATACATACACGAGTGCATGTCAGAATAGCATCCATCACAATGGTATTCAATATAAATTCGGTTTGTTTTATATTAATATACCGAAAACTTTATATTAACTTACATTCTTACTAGTTTTACACCAGCTTCATAGTCTTACTAGTTTTACACCATCGTCATATGCTCACCAGCTTTACATCCCCAGTTTTACACCAGCTTTACACCAGCTTTACATCACCAGCTTTACAACAGGTTTACATCACCAGCTTTAGACCAGGTTTACATCACCAGCTTTACACCAGCTTTACATCACCAGCTTTACACCAGCTTTACATCACCAGCTTTACACCAGCTTTACATCATCACTCGGTGTTGCCACAGAATGCCCGACCTAAGGACAAGGTCCTCTACAACTGTGACAGGAAACTGTGGAGGTCGCAGGGTACAGTTCCGTGGTATTCTGAATACAGTCACTTGCCTAGAAGATTGTTCAACAACGCTCGCGTGTCAAGAAAAATATCGAGAAGTTTTAAAAATGACGTACTCGTATCTTAAATTAAGTATCGACAAGATTAAAAAAACGAATTTGTACCTTAATTGAGGTATGGATAAGATTTAGAAACAACGTACTCGTATTTTAAATGAAGTATTATCAAACTTTACAAACAATGTACTCGTATTTTAAATAATCAACAAACTTGGACTGAAACGTACTCATATCTTAAATAAAGTACCAGAAAGCTGTAAGAAGAACGTATTCGTACCTTAAATAAAAGAACAACAAGCTTTGCAAAGAATACGTGCCTCAAAGCTTTATAAGCAAGGCCTGCAGCATTAACCTTTGCATGGTGAAGTCACGCACATGCAACAGAGCCTCAACACACACGTGTCACGTAGCATGAGCCGCCCTGGCCTGGTGACCTGTTGATGGTTGACCCGTGCACTGTCACGCGCCCTTGGGGGTGCGCCCTTAGCGGTACATGGGTTACGAGGGTGAGGCTGTGCGTCCTGTTGTCAGGGCGTGTGGTAATAAGAGCACGAATACTGTGCAGTAATAAGAGCACGAATACTGTGCAGTAATAAGAGCACGAATACTGTGCAGTAATAAGAGCACGAATACTGTGCAGTAATAAGAGCACGAATACTGTGCAGTAATAAGAGCATGAATACTGTGCAGTAATAAGCATGAATACTGTGCAGTAATAAGAGCACGAATACTGTGCAGTAATAAGAGCACGAATACTGTGCAGTAATAAGAGCACGAATACTGTGCAGTAATAAGCATGAATACTGCGCAGTGATAGGAGCACTCACGTTCTACAGTTATAAGAGCACAAATGCTCTGCATTACATGTTTTGATCACAACTGTACGAGCACAATGACACACCAAATGCAAGGTAAACCATTATTATTAAATAGCGAGCTAAACAGACACTGCCTCACCGCTTCTCTCGCTGCCGTGACGTCACAGCACACAACGTCAGTTCTACTGGCTGTAGACGCAACAGTTTGATGACTGTACACCCAGTTACTGTCGGTACACAAAGCTACAGTTCATGAGGAGGATAACTGGTTAGCCAAACAAAGTGAAACTCAAGAATTTTGAGTATTTAAGACTTCATTCGTTCTGTTACGTTAATTCGATGGGGGTAAGTTGTTTTGTCTATTAGTTAAGTCATATTAACTGCATTAAGTTCAGCCTTACCAAGTCATATTAACGCCATTAAGTTTCAATCTAGCGAAAACACAGACAATCTAGCGAAAACACAGACAATCTAGCGGACACACAGACAATCTGGCGGACACACAGACAATCTAGCGGACACACAGACAATCTAGCGGACACACAGACAATCTAGCGGACACACAGACAATCTAGCTGACACACAGACAATCTAGCGGACACGCTTGCATGCAACGGACGAAGTGTAAGGGGGCACCACACCAGCGAGTTCTGTCGTACATAAAGTAAGTCATTACAGAGCTAGGAAAGCACGCAGAGTTCCCTGCGCCTAGCTAATAAACATCATAAAGTCCAAGCAGCAATGAAGAACATTATTAACCCTTTAGCGACCAAGTGGACTATTCGGTCGCCTTCCACGGTCTTTGGGAGAATTGTTCTAATAATTAAACAGTGAGCAATATGAGGTTGCTACTAGGTTTGAACGCTCAGGCATGTTACAGCGTCGTTCTTTTGGCTGCCTGGCTCTCAGCATGCTTCATTGCATCAGTGTACAGACGGTCTTTGTGAGCTTAAATGTAGAAACTAGAAAAACAAATTGGTCGCTAAAGGGTTAACTGTGTTCTGTACCTCCAGACCTGAACCTCATGAGTTCGGCTTCATTCTCTGATTCCAAACACTCCTCTAACTTGGAATGCTTCTAAATCAATGCATTATACTGATGGGTAGCTCTAAATGATGAATAATAATTATTATTTATGGCCAACGATTGTGATGATATAAAATATTGATGAATTACTATAAAATTCGAAGGTAATTAAGTTCATTAATGACGTACGGTATAAATGAACTCAAGTTCATCCAATGTGTGTTGTTCTTATCAACAGTTTCTGTTGGTCAATAACGAGGCCAAACTTCTGATTATCACGGGCATGAACCTTCATGACTGCAGTATCGTGTATGTGTCGTGTATGCATCGTGTGTGTCGTGTATGCATAGTGTGTGTCGTGTATGCATCGTGTGTGTCGTGTATGCATCGTGTGTGTCGTGTATGCATCGTGTGTGTCGTGTATGCATCGTGTGTGTCGTGTATGCGTAGTGAATGCGTAGTGTATGTGTTGTGTACGTGTCGTGTATGCGTCGTGTATGCGTAGTGAATGCGTCATGTACGCGTGTCATAACTTTAGACCGCACGAGACTTGGGTAGCAACCCATAATTGAACCACTCTGTTCATCCCTACTACCATTTTTATCCCAAGTGTAGATACATAAGTGCTGTAAACAGTAATTATAATAAACTTTCAAAATAATTCCATTATATAATAGCACACAGTTTGTTGCTTGCTTGTTTGGCCCGTCTTTCTTTCACGCTTTTAAGGATTTAGATAGGAGAAAATTCGGTAGGGTATACACGTATTGTAAGCATTGTATTGTGGATACCAAAGGTACATTCTTCAATGTGGGAGCTCCTTTGCGCCCACTGGTAAATCAACCGCAAAAAAAATAGTAAAAAACATGTGAATTTTCCCATGTGGGTCTACTAGTAATTATAATAAACTTTCACAATAATAACATTTATAACAATGATGATGCTGGCTACTGAACTGTATGCGGGTGCCCCGGTTTCGTACCCAAAATACCTCTTTTATTGAGACCGGTCGCACGTATCACTACTACTGCCTAATTCACTTTCTCGCTCGCACCACTCGCCAAGCATTCATGCAAAAACCCTCTCGAGCAGGTGCCAGGCTGGATCTCTCTCTCTTTCTTTCTCCCTCTCTCGCCCTCCCTCTCGGATCTTCCCTTTTAAAACTTTCTCTGCGAGGCAGCAGTACGTAAACTTGTTCCGACATAGGCACGTAACTGTAGTCAGAAGGAAGATCCCGTGGCGTGTGTGTAGTCTTTTTCGTCTTTTCAGACGGTCTTACAACAAGCCAAAAACAGGTCACAGAACAGTACAGGACAAACTAACAGACCTGTGGCGTAGGTCTGTTCATAATCAGTAACTCTGAAGTTTGAACGTCAATTCATAGCATCACTTTGTCGCAAAAGAAATGCTAGCGGTTCTTGGGAACCTGCTTGAAAACGCGTAAGATGAATACTGTTACGGAGAATACTGTAAAGAAAGCATGCAGCCCTGCTGTACTGTGCGTAGAGTGAGTTAAAGGCTGAGCTGCAGCGACATTCGTTAAGTTTTTGACTCACTTTGAAGGCAATTCTCGTGATTTTCTCGCTTGATACGTTTTTTGAGTTAGAATAGGTAAAAATATTTGGAAAGATGTGCTGTTAAAAGAAGACGAAAAGAATGGATGATCTTATCGTTAGACAAAAGGTTAACAAAAGCAAAATGTCGATAATGGGGAATTCGTCCCTCACACATAATGTAAAGCCAACGTTATTCCCTTATGAAATTTTAACGCAACTTCCAGTTCCTTTATTTTTCCAGATATAGTGTCCAAGTCTCGCAGAATTTCGTGCAAAGAGTACACAATACCCATACAAAAATATACAATACAGGCACGTAGTGCGTGTGCTCGTGAATACTAAGCATCTTATTAACTTGTTATTCCTCAGAACTCTT
The DNA here is from genome assembly GCA_006783055.1 of Trinorchestia longiramus. Classification (NCBI taxonomy): domain Eukaryota; kingdom Metazoa; phylum Arthropoda; class Malacostraca; order Amphipoda; family Talitridae; genus Trinorchestia; species Trinorchestia longiramus. The sequence goes on from VCRD01001974.1 coordinate 57,993, forward strand.
CACACTTTATTAAAAGATGCTTCAGGATGGGAAAACCATCTCCAATAAGAAAATTAATAATTATAACCATAAGACCTAAATATTTTTAAAAACTTTACGAAGACTAGCTGAATTAGCACACGTAGATGACGTCCTACAACTAGAACACCAGGTCTCTCGTATACTGCCAGCAGCATGGCTCTTCGTGCTATTGTAATTATTGTGCAAGCATGACGCGTTTCTCATAATTATTGCTGGTTAAATAGTAAAAGTGGAATTACTACAGGCCATGGACCTCATAGCGACAATATGGTACGAACCTAATTATTTGTATGCATGGGAGCTAGCTACAAAGACCAAAACACCAGCAAGAAATAATTTTTTTCAGTAAAAACACAGATCTTCATCACAAATCCAAATCAAGCACATGGTCAATTATCTTCTGTTCTTCTGTACTGTAAGTGACAGCAATTACAACTCAATTATAATTCCACTATATAATAATACACAGTTTGTTACCTGCTTGCTTGGTTCGTCTCTCTGTGACGCTCTTAAGGATTTAGATAGGAGAAAATTCGGTAGGGCATACATGTATTGTAAGCATTGTATTGTGGATACCAAAGGCACTTCCTTCAATGTAGAAACTCCTTTGCAAAGCCCGCGTCCACTGGTGAATCAAACAAAAAAATTCACTGAAAAACACGTAAATTTTCATGTGTGGGTCTACTAGTAGAAAAAATTCCACAACGGCAGCGATGGTGCCATTTCATTTCAAGATCTTTTTTTTGTATCCAGGATACATAACAATGAGATCTCACTCGTTAGACAATCAGGTGTGCACTACAGACCCCATGCATAGACCTCCTCTATTTAAAACATGTGTTCAACTCGCATATATCTTTCCCTTACCACTATTCTTCTCCGTTTCACTTCCTATGATTGGGACATATTATACCAAACTCTCCCTCTCATCTATCCTACTGGTACCAACAGACTCGTCACCGTGCACTGGTGTGTGTATTATGGATCATCTTTTTTCAGTACTTGCGTTCACCCGCTGTATTCATCAATCTTTGTTTATGAAACTCTTGGATAGTAAAACTGTGATCCGGTTCTTCAAGTCATGGTAATACAACATTTTTCAATAATACAGGGTGCAGCAACATAACTTCCTTTTCTCAGAGTAAGACACATTTAAAAAATCGGATGTTATGTTGCCAAACCCTGGGTCACCAAAAATAAGATCACGGAGTCCCCAAAACCATGGGCACCCATGCACATAAGCCAAAGAACACAAATCCTGTCTGTGCTGACTAGCCCTGCTATTTAAGCAAACTCAGGACACGAGATTACGTCACTCTGCATTTACGTCACATCCGAGGAAACATTTTGTTCGCTTCATATGAACAGAAGTTGCAACGCAAGATCCCAACCGAATTTTCCGGGTATCGCTCAAATATTTAAACTTCCAAAGGGAAAGTATATTCAACAACATGCTGGGTCCTGGGAGTGATAATTATTTGAAGCTGTTATGCTAGTAACATTAGTTTAAAATAAATTCAAACTGTAAAACATTCCACAACTTTAAAGCCTTTTAAAAAAGTGTAAAGCTGCCTTTAAATTGCTATGGGGGACACAATACTCTCAAACTACCGAAAAAAGTGTTAAAAAATCTTAAAGAACGGTGCGTATCGCTAAATTTTTTAGCCTCACACGAGCAATACTTGCCTTCTTACTAGTATCATTATACGTGAATGCCTAAGCATCGCTTGCGTTGGATATGAGTCGTGTCCCATAGAACTGGGATCAGTGATGGCACCTTCACAGGTATTGTAAATATCACAAAGGTTTGCGAAGGTGACACTTTTAGCGACACAAACACGCAAAAAATAGTAAACCGTTACAAATGCAGCGGCAACGTTATGAACATAAATTTGCATTAAGATTAATATTTAATTAAGAAGGATTGACTGACGTACCTCATTTATGCATGTAAAATTATGCCGAACAAGTTTGCATACATAAAGAATGTGACTGATTTACCATCATTGCAGGAAAAACTAATTTAATGCACAGGGTGTCCATAAAGTCTCTTTACCTTTTTTTTTGAATAGTTGTTCAAATGGTAAAGAGATTATCTTTATCAGTACAAATGTAAGAGAGAATATGTAAGAAAAGTCATAGAGGCCTCTATTTTTAAATGACAAGCTTTGCTATACTCAGACATTTCATGAGGTTCTGTCTCATACTCCTCCGTGTGGTCTTTACTTATGGGAATCTTTACTGGATATGTCACCACTTTTCAATGAAGAACGTTTTTGGTCTTGCAAAGCGTACTAACAACGATTGCTTGCTTGTTCGACGCTGTATTGCCAGGATATCACCTTTCTTTGAAGACAAACTTCGGTATTGAACCAAGAATGGGCCAAACGGCTCGTTCCTATTGCCTTATTCTATTCTAGTTACAGTATTTGTATAGCTACTCAGTGTCAACTGAAAGCGACAGGCATTTGCTATAGATATGATATTTTATGCACATAAGCTAATAAGGATGGTATTTGTTCAATGAACGGTGCATAATTACAGATTTCACAATCCTGATGTATATCAGTGATAAAAGGAAATGCAAAAATCATTACGATTGCAAAATATTACGGTCTCATTGTGGTAAAAGGGTTCAAGCCCAATCTTAATAGTGATCAACTATCTGTTCGGTTGAGATCCCGAATGAAAACGAGTCTTTTCTTTGGGATAATAAGCGAGAACATAAAAAACTGTGCTGTGCACGTTTATTTTTCCGGTCCTCGACATGAAGACATGGTTTTTACGCAGTGTGTAGAGGTTGGCATTACCCAGCTTAGTTCCGTTTTGGACAGTCCACAGTAACGATGAAATATTCATAAGCCTGCGTTTGACAACGCGTATTTCCGATACTTTGGGCCAAAGAGAGAAAGAAAGAAAGATCGTTTATTCCAATCAAGTGGATACATGAAATATGCATTAACGCTGGATTTTCAAATGCCTTATAATTAAAATCCATAAGTGGTAGAAATACATTTGTCGAGAATACAAAACGTTATGTTTTTACCGAGCAAATAATTTAAAAATGTACAGAAACATGAATAATAGCAACGTGGCCTATGCCTTCGTAAGCGTCGTATACGAAGAATGCAGGTGCTGAAAAAAAGTAAGAATGACATTCTGTGTGTGCACAATGACCTCAGTGAGCTTGTTTGTTAGATGTCAATGTTACACGGCCTTTTAAAAAAGGTTTATTCTAATGGCGATGGAATGTTCAACATTGGGTTTTAAAATGTCTCATTGTTTAAATCCTTAAGTGATAAAAATACATTGGGTGATAGTACCACACACAGTGGTACTGTTTTCACATTTGTCGTAAACCTTATAAGTAAAAGTGAGCAAAAATTTCTAAAAGACGTTCACTTAAAAAAAACGCTTAGAACATAATGTGACAGTATGGGATACTAACAGTAAGGTGAAAATCTTGTAATTAAATACGCGAGGGATGAGAAAGCTTAAAAATTGCAAATGTGACGTATTGATGAAATTATGAAATTAAAATTATTAATGTCGTTAACTGAGAACTTGATTGCAGTTAATAAAATCAAAATTCAGAGAAAGACGATCACACATAATAGACATTTAAACATGTAATGAATTACCAAGATTGAAATACTGATAGAAGCAAAAGGGAGTTATGTAGATCGAAAGTTTCAAGTTTTCTCAACTGTTTATTATTGGAAAATATTTACTAACATTTGTACATGAGGTTACTGAATACACCATAATTAAAATTAAATACAGGCGATAATTGTGCTAAAAAGACAGATGCGTGCTAAGTAAAATATGCAAAGAAAGATTTTACGCTTTTGGTTGTAAGGTGTTACTAGCGTTATATTTCTGGGTGTTACCAGAGTTAGGTTTAAAAGTGTTACGACACGCAACACAACACGGAACAATTTATCACAAGGTAAGGTCATGGGGGGTCGTCTTGTGCACCTCTAGTTGGGGAATTCAATAACAACACTGAGACTCAGCTTTTGTTTCTTTATTGGTCCGTAGGGCAGCAGGTGGAGAGAAGACATCCGTTGTCCACGAGTAGAAGAGACTGAGAACCAAGAGTAATGATCATAAGTGATGATCAAGAGTGATGATCAGGAGTTATGATCAAGAGTGTAGATCACAAGTGTAGACTTTGAGTGAAGTCCAAGGGTGAGAATAAGAAGCAAGAGTGATGACTAAGAGTTTGAGCATGAAGAGTTTGAATATGAAGACCGAGAGCAGGATTGCCAGATGTACTGTTGTCTTCACAAGAGCTAAGTACGGAATAATGTTCTTTTTGAAAGGGCCGGGATTGGCTCATGAAGGGTGAAGTTGATAAGAACCGTAGCGACAGTTCGGTAAGTACTAAGAATAGTTTTTAAGAATACAGCAAATTTTTATAATTAAAAATTTACACGAACCTCACTTAGAGTTACAATAACCTTCTCATAAAAATATAAGAAATTTATTCTAAAAAGTACGATTTAAATTGCACGGGATTAATTAATACGCATAATTTGAAAATAAGAGGAGCATGAGCAGCGATGGTAATGCAACAAAGATTCAGCAATAAAATAAAACGAGTATAACAGTCTATATTTGCAGAACAATCTCAGCGAGCTCGTTTATCAGACTTTAATGTCACATAAACTTCAATTACCTCACTGTTGGAATTATTGAGTCATAAGCTTCCAAAACTTTGCAAAGTTTTTTCATCCTAATTTTTATGTAGAAACAGCATGACTCATTTTTATTTAAAAAACCTTGTAGACAGGAAAAGCATTTCGTGTTTTAATACAAACCTAAAACATTTTATTTTACAAATCTATTGTCACTTGATTCCAGTGGGGATATATTTGTAAATGATGATGTATGGTTCAAGGATTGGATTCCAGTGGATCCAGTGTTTCAGATCCAGAAATAAAAATATATCATATACCTAAAATTAATTCCCAACCCCAAAATCAGCTTTCGGATTGCACATAAATTAAAATAATAATGTATGAATAACAATGAGCCATTCTTACCGATGCCGTATATTTATTAATTGTAATCGACAATAAAATGATGTTGAATAAAGATAAGGTCTTCTGTTGCTTGCAACAACTTAGGAAGTTCTTATGATTTGTTTACTACTGCGAAACTCTAAATGACTTATCACTATTGTCTTGAAGTTCTTTAGTGATTTTTTTATGTGCGTGGGTAGTTTATTTCAAAGCAATGCACTTGAAATTGATAGAGCGTTTTGCGTAATATCAAGTGAACGGAACGGAAGACACGAACCAGGAAGCATATGAAACATAAATTGATTATAAGCAGCACATCACTGATGCATGTTGAACGGTAGACAGTTATTTTAGAGATTTAATTAAGTCTGCATAAGAAGCTTTTGAGAGCCAATTACCGACTTGCGTAATTGTTCAATACTTTATTCTCTTACCATACTGCCTCGTTAAAAGTAGGAAGTAAATAAATGAGGAATTGCGATGCCAATGAATGGAAATTTACTTGTTCCTTTCCTCCCATTGGTCCTGAAGTTTTTGATCTCGGTGGCGACTCAGACCCACGCCTTAAAATAACCGGCGAATGACTTTATAAGTGACTATCTTAGTCCGTCAGAATTTTTAAAATTTCTTAGTTCGCTATGGATCTCATGGAATAATTTATAAGACTAAAAATATGCTAAAAACAGTTGAAATAATTTAGTTAAGCTATTTGTTTTATCTGAATTAAAATATTTTAGTTTGTAATGAACGTACCCATTGGTTCCACTTAACGAGTTCAAAATATCTCAACACATTCCATTTGTCAAATGCAATGTGCCTTGGAATTCCATACATTCTCTTCTGAGTATGTAGAATGTCATAGGGCACCCTTTCAAGGTTCTAGCCATATGAACATTTTACCTTGCGACAGTCACTTTTTTTTAAATCTGCGCATTCCACAGGTAAGCTTACAGTGGTCAACAACAACAGTTGAACAGTCAAGAAGGAACAGGTGTGGAGTGAGGGTGTGTGGTGGTATTCCGGCCAGAACTGCAGGTGCGTTGATGGACCTGTTTGTCCTTTTGCACTACTCTGCTTTGAACTTTAAGATTATTCACATTTTCCTGCAGTTATACATTTGTTTATCATTGCGAGAAAGAATTGTGCTTATATGGCCGTTGAATTGACACTCCGTGACATGGATCGTGCTTGAAGCACTTTCTCTCTTGTAGCAATCCTCGTACCTATACGTATGCGCCCTACGCATGCTTCTAGCATACCTTGCACGCGTGCCATATGCTTGTATGCAAAGCCCATATCCTCTCACCTGTGTTGTGTGATGATGTTAAATTCCGGGGAAGTGTTTAGTGTTTTATTAAAAGCTGGAAAGGAGTTAAAATGTGGACAGAAGCGGAGCTCCTGAGATACGCACTAGCAGGCGGACTATTTGAAACACATTGACCGTATTGTAACACCTACCATCGTCAATTTAGTTGATGTGAGCACAAATCAGAGCATTGGATCAATTTAAATATTGTTACTTTTATTTTAGTGACTGATTGCGTAGTGATTCAAGAGCTGGATTACGAAATGACTACCGAGATGAGTTTATTTAAACCTTTAGTATTTAAGTAGTGACCTTGAGTTGGTACTCTTAAGATATTACTTGAAATAAACAATTGTTGAATTTCATCTTGTCACATTCTAGCTCTGAATTCCTTATTTTCATTTGCTTAAATTAATGCATAGGGAAAATCATGTACTTTTATTCTCATAATTGAAATATTCTGCAATGACAAATAGTATAGTAGAATTGTAATAATTATTTTATATTTAAATTAGTTGGTGTACTTCACAAGTCAAGCTGATGTTGTACCAATACAATTCTAAGAAAAGGTAACTAATTTTTTATACTCTTTTTATTCATAATTCAATAATATGCAAATAAGAAGGTCTTGCATCTTCATTATTTTTTATTTCATTATGAATGTATTCAAGAGAATTTTGGAAAATATGTCATTGTTATGGTTAGAAAATGTTAGTTGTATTTATTTTGTTCTAAATTTATTAGTTGTATCTATTGGTAAAATGAGTTTTACTACAGAAGGCAGAAATTGTTGTACTATCTGATCAAAGCTATTGATTTGCATTCAATCTAAAAGGTTTATAATTATTTTTTACTTCTGACCCTTTAAAGACCATTATTTCTCCACTGAATGAACATTGCATAAATGACTACTTATTTTGACTCATTTCTAATTGAATTTTGCCCTTCAGAATGAAGTATTTAGAATATAGGACTGAAGTGAAGGATTTCTAATAGACTTCATGGAGGATGCTGGTCACCATAGGGTTTAATAAAAATAGTGGATGGAGACATACATTAAAATAAACAACCTAGGTCCATTGTCTATGAAAGCCTATTATAAGTTTTAAGTAATATTTTTACTTTAAAGAAGTTGGAACTTTTCAATACATGGACTTCAATATAGAAAAATACTGTATGTGAAGAAGCTGTAGGCATACTTCATGCAAATTACTGCTGCATTAAAGATATGAATTGTTGAGCTTACTCATCTATGTTGCATCTAGAAACAGTAACAATGATAAATGCTACCCAAAATTGTGAGACCATCAGTGTGCCTTGAACTCAATTTTATGTATTAGTTTGTTTGAAGGACTTTTGGAATGGGGTTCTGAATACTATTATATTCAATTATCACAAGTATAAATTATAGTGATTTAAAAATACATTCATTCTTAGTAATAAATTTTAACTTTGTAATTATGTTGGTCTAAATTGTGGGGTAGTGGAAATAGATAAGTGACAGCTGCTAATAGTATTCCTAATTTTAGTTCACATGATAAGAGTTCATTTGGTTAGCATTTTTTATGGTTTGTTGTGTAGTAGCAATATTTCCTTAAGCTTATGTATGGAATTGAAAAGAAGTAAATTATTGTGTTGCAGAAATGTGTCAGAGATAACCTCCTTGAGACTGTAGCAATGAGGGATAATGCAGATAGATCGGGTGGGGAGGATGGGACCCTGGAGAACAGTCTGCCGCAGCCCTTCGTTGAGTCCATGCGTACACTCTTTGACATTCTGGATGATCAGCACACGGGCAGAGTGAAGTTCTCAGGTGAGGGACTGATGCTCTTTTTCCTATTTTCATATTATTCTTTCAAGATTTGGATGAATCCCATGATATAGTTTTATTTGTCATAATTTGTGTGTAGTGTTCCTGATTGAGAGCAAGTTAGTTATCATCTCTGATGTTTATTTGTAGACTGAATAGAAATTTTTACATTGCTGTGGTACATTTGTATTTGGTTTTTCTTATAGTAATTTTATTTAATTTTTGTTGACAAAATTTATTAGATTTGAAGACACTTTCACCCACACTGACAAGCAAAAGTATTGGATACACCACATTTTTGTCTTAACTTCAGATATGGTTCACAATTTCAATGGATAGTTTTGAAGTAATTGTTCTAAAACTTTACAGAAATGGTTAATTACACATGACTCATCCAATATTTACTACTCAGTCTGAAAAATTTTCTGTTCTATTCAACAATTTGTCTGATAATCCTAAAAGAAGAGAAATATTCATAAATATAAAGTCTTTTTATTACTTTTACTTCACTAGAAAAGCACCTCAGTTGTATCTTCTCTCGTTTGCTTATTGTTGTATTCTTTCATCCTTCTTTGCCATATTTATATTTTCAGGATGATCAATTTCTTTCTTGTTTGCTGTTGATTCACAGTTTTGTACATGAAGAACAAAGCAAATTTTAGTTTGTTTTAGATGCTGAAGGGAATTTTGGTTGTGCAGACATAGAGCGCAGATGGCACGAGGATGAAGACTGCACCACCTCAGGACTGCCTCCTGGAGTGCTGGAGAGCCTCAGGGTTGTCACTCCACAGGATGGTTATCTTTCTTTCTCCAGGTTTTGTAAAGGATTACAGGTGGGTTCCTTTTATAATTGAGTTACTGAGTTTCTAACACAGTTTCTCAAAAATTATGAATAAGTTGTATCTTGTGTAGGTTTCTCAAAGATTATAAATAGGTTGTATCTTATGTAGGCATGCCTTAGACTTAGATTTAGGGCAAGCGTTCGGCTGGGGCCTTTGTAATGGCTTTTAATTCTCTTCAACACTCGCACGCAATGCTCTGCAGGTAGTCACATTCAAAGAAACTGACCAATCAACATCAATCTTGCTTACCCCACGCATGCACTAAGGGATACTTCATCTCATCCACAACAGTCATATTACATTCCTCATCCAGCCCCACAAGATATCCCATACCAGAGTCCCCTTCAACACACCTTACATTCCACTTGTTTTCTCCATACTGCTCATGGACCACATCCATGAGGCTCTCTTGCTCATGTTAATATTTACTACATTCTAAGACTAGATGTTCAACTGTTTCCTCTACTCCTCTGTTACATTGCAGACTCAACCATGTATTCCCCTCATTCCACCTCCATGTACACCTATTCACACTTAATGCCTTACATCTGATAGCAAACTAGAGTTGGCTGCCAAAACTTCCATCATAAAACATTTCAAACCTTGGTACATTCTTACTGGCATACCAAATTAAAGTAGTTTTCCTATTCATACTATGCTTCCATTTGCTCAGACCATGCTCTTTTGTTGGTTTTAAATTTCTTTCTTCCACTTATTACAATCCCACTCCATTCCTTTACCTCCACGACCT
>VCRD01001974.1:86713-105693 GCA_006783055.1 Trinorchestia longiramus
CTAAATTCGCAGAATATCACCCATATTAGCAACCAACTGGAAAGGCCTTCGACGCGAGATAGTAGGATCTACTGAAGCACTAGCAAGCCCTTTTTACTACTATTACTATTTTATTTGCGTCCATCCTGTTACTTCTCACTGCCTTTTTATTTTTGTAGATATTTTTTTTCAGTGGTGTCTTCTGTGTCAATTAAGCTGCTAAGGCTTTACACCTATAACTCTCATGTAATTAAGCTATAAAATAGGACAACGCTACATTTTTTGTGTTCTACAGACTATTGATGAGCAGCTACGCTTGGATCAGAGGGGGCGAAGATACGAGCAGCAACAGCGGCGATGGAGGATATCATTCCTCCAACGCAACTTTTGGGGCACCTACTGGAGGTGCTCCTCTACCTCCTCCACCAAATGTGCCACTTCCTCCAGAGAACGAGGAAGTAGGTGTTGCGGGCAGTGGTGAAGCTGGAACAAATGGTGCAGGAGGAGCAAATGGGAGTCGTGCACACAAGAAAAGCCGCAGAAGAGATGCTCGCAGACACACCCTTCAAAACGGCCTCGATTACGCAGTCGTGAGTGCTTGTAGAGCAGTGATTTATTTTTGTGTGTCTCTGTTAAAAGGGAAGGAAAAGATTGGCCCCTCCTCTGAGACTGCAGATTCTGACTATTAGCTCAAGTTTACTGCGACAAATATGAAGAAGAAAACTGAAATTTATTTAATTGGTAGTTAAGATTCTTTTTAAAATGAATGTCGGAGTGATACTATAATTCATTTTTCCTACTGACGAGAATCTCTAAATTAGCAATTAAATTGTCCCGAACAGTAGGTGCCTCACAAAAGCATGTGGTAAGAATATTTTCGTAGTGACTTGTCAGGCGTATTAACTTGTCAGAAGTATTAGGTTTACAACTAACCACACACCCCAAGCGCCTCATGTTGAAGAAACCTCAACTAGCGTTAATGTAAATTATAGCTAAGGAGTGGGAGAAATTGATGAGCGTGATGTGGTGCAGGTGCGGAGGGCAGGTGAACTGGAGGCAGAGAGGGACATGCTTCATCAGGGGCTACAGGTGGTGGAGCAGGCACGTCAGTGGTACAGGACGCAGCTCCACAATCTTCTCTACAATCTCCACCACAACACGCACTCTGTACAGGTTTGTGTGCTGCTTATACTACTACTTCTAAACTTGGGAGAAATGTAGGAATTTGGAATTAAAATCTGTGGAATACATATTATCCTTTCAATAATATGAAGCCTGGCATTTCCTCCTGCTGTCTTATTAGTTGTTTCAGTTAGAGACGATAAATTATCTAATGATTCACAAAACACATGCGTAAACGAGTGTTTGATATTTTATTGGTGGTACAATCTATAACTGAAGCCACAACAGAGGTGGGTAAATAGAGTTGCAAGATTCGGTACAAGAGGTGCTGCATTTTGTACGGTGTTTGAGTGATGTTATCTCTGATGCACGATTCTGAAAGTAAGACTCATTTTCCATGTAGTTCAATGCATACGTGATCCTGTGGACGAGGTCATTCACTGATGTTCCAGCATAACGGCAGAACATATGCTTCCGGTGTGCTCTTCATAGTAGCATAGGCGTACGGACTAAGCAATATCCGAAATATTCAACAATTTAAAGCCTGCAGACTTTATAAGTTAATTGGTGAAAAGCGAGATCTGACACTTGTGCGGTTCCCTACGTGTAGAGGGACGACCGGCAAGGGGGTTCAGCAGTCGAGCAGCCTTACTTTAGCTTTGTAAAAGATCGCTGCTTCTGGATGTTGGTGTGCTTCTCGGATACCAGTCTGTAACCTTTTTACCATTCTTCGTAATTTTGGTGCTATGAAGTAAATGTTAAAAACCCCTATAAAAAACAAACTATTATCTAAATCTAATCTAATACTAAGAATGACTGTCGTGTGTATATATATTTACTAGTGCAATGCCCGTTTATAATTTGTTCCCAAACGAATCAGTTTTGGGCTTGGGAAGAGAATCAGTTTTCTATCGGACGAACAACGTTTTTCTTGATGTCGAAGTCTTGCTGCTTCTCTCACGGTTGGACACGTTTCTATCTATGTTGGCCTTTTTTGCCGGAATTTTATTCTGAAATGTCGTCTATTATCTCTTCGAAGCTTTTCAAGAAAATCACAATTTCGAAAACAATAACTCAAGTTCCAAAATCTTGGGCCTTATACTAAGTGGTAGCCAGGTTACTGGTCAAACGAATTTAAAACATTTCTTTTCGTATTATCAATTAAAAATATCAAAGCAATATGATGAATTTCAACAGAGAAAGCTCCAAAGAAAATTTCTATTTGTAAAAATAAGCCGATTGCGTATTCTGGATACCATAATGCAAGTGAAAGGGAATTGAATTGCCACAGAAAAATACTGCAATAGAATAATTTCTTGTATTTCTTAAGCTTTATCCTTGTTGCTATCAAAGCTATCGATTAGAAAGGGGTCACACGGACGGACGGACGGACGCGGCTTTTATTACATATTATAGTGATTTATTTATATATTTATTTATGTTTCGTGTCACTTTCAAAAAATTAGAGAGATCCAGAGCCTTATATACTCGAGTCCGTATCGTGGATACCGAGTTCGGCGGGGTATTGCCCTATGATTCGGGTACATTGTACCCGAATATGACACGAATTGCAGAGTCAATTGCAGCAGTAGAAAACTGAGTGTCTTAGTTTTCACTAGGAATGTTGTCATTAAAGAAATACTCGATTAAAACTTTTGTCTTTTGTAAATATATATAAAACTAAGTATATTACATTGCGTTCTTATGTGTAATTTTATTGAATATCTTTCCAATCGTATTTGCCATCATTTTTGATGGCACGGGTATTATCAGAAAATCTCTGCCGTCATTTTTGACGGCTGGGTACACTGGTTTAATATATAAACCTGCTACGAAGAGGTCATGGATACTAAACGGTTGTCGCTGTGGCTGCTGTCTGGAAAACTGACATAGATTAAGTTGATAACCCGGTCACACTCTTATTATATCATATCTCTATTTTAATAAGTTCAGCATTGGTTTCTTACTCGTTCTGACACTGGCATTGATCGCTTGACTGCCTATACTAAATACTTTCGCTTGATATTGTATACCAAAATCTTGTATTTTTTGACAATAAAAATGCAAGTAGCACTAGATGTGACGATTATAACTCAGATGTTTTAATTGAAAACAATTTATGACAGTATCTCCTACAGGTAGTTTCCTCAGAATTTTAGCCTCGTATTGCATCAACTTATTAAAATCGTAATGTACTTTCAGCCATACGACAGCGAGGCGCAGCAGCAGAAGCTCCACTACCAACTGGCCCGGATAACTGAAATCAACAGCCAGCTGACTGCCCTCATGAATGCATCTGACATGCCTCACCATCTAGCACTCGCCTCCTCCACTAGCGCAGCGCCAGCTGGCACTACAGCTGGTAGTATGCTACCAGCTGCAGATGGCAGCGCAGACAAGCAGGATAAGAGCAAGATGCAGGGACAGGTCAAGAGACTGAAGGACCAGAATCAGCAGCTGACGGAGGTGGGGATTGAGCCAAGTGTGGATGTTACTTAGATCTGGAGTTACTCTAAGATGTCTTGCAATGAAATAAACTCTCGCAAATCATATGCATGAATTATTTTTGCTGTTAAATCTGTGTACACCTTTTTTTTTACTTCGAAGCGAGGTATTTGTACACAATTTGTTAGGTTTGAAGACAGTTATGATAATATATTTGTCTGGTTAAATTCGTGGTCTGTAAGAGAGGAACGATGTTGTAGCCTGGGTCTTATCAAAACTAATAACTTTGCATTTATAAATTTCGAAGTCATTTGCATTTGGCATAATGTATTTGATGTTAAATTGTGCTCCTGAAGAGTAGCTATTGCTAATACGGTCAATGTTGTCGTTAACCCGCTAAAGACCAAGTTATTTCTCTACTGAACGAAATTACACTGAATTTACTACTTATCTTTACTCGTTTTTTATGGAGTTTTGCCCAACTTCAGGACGAAACATTTAGCATATAACACTAAAATGAATGATTTGTAATGGATTTCATAGAGGACGCTGGTCGTTACAGGGTGAAGTAATGCTGCCTTCAATACTTCAGGAGCTAATGGATGCTTTAATGTACAGAAGATATAGTCTTCAGTTCTAGAGGGGCTAATGAATGTTTTAATACACAGGAGATACAGTCTTCAGTACTAGAGGAGCTAATGAATGCTTTAATATACAGGAGATAGTCTTCAGTACTAGAGGGGCTAATGAATATATTAATACACAGGAGATACAGTCTTCAGTACTAGAAGGGCTAATGAATACATTAATACACAGGAGGTGAGCATTAAGAGCCAGCACATCTCGGTCCTGGAGCAGGACAAGAGCCGGCTCTTGCGAGAGCTATTCCAGGCACGGACAGTGAGCGCTGGCAGCCTCCAGTCTAACGGCCAGGCTGACAGCACCTTCATGTGAGTAGTGACAGCAGCTTCATGTTGAGTGGTGATAGCACCCTCATGTTTGTGGTGACAGCACAAGCATCTCGGCCGTCCAGCTCGTGCAATGAACGTGTGGAGTTTCCCCGTTTGTATTTTACGTTCATCTTTTCTATTTATCCTTTACAATTACTTAGTTCCTTAACTGGCTATTGAGTGTGCAATTTTGATCTTGGATATGTGTCATAACTATCTGTAATTTTCAATTCGATTTTTTTTCTGATAGTACCTTCTAACGATCCACCTCCCAATATTCACCATTAAGTTTAGCTGTTATAAAGGGTGCTTAGAAATGTTTTAAGTATTTTCCAGCTGGTTTGCGACTGCATTTGATTTCCCCAGCCTCAGTGTATAAAACTTTCTATCATTTCTTAAGGAGAATCGTTTTTGAATTTTCAGTATCTTTAAAATCTTCACATGACGGTCTGTTGTGTGTGATATGTGGTCGATTATTCTACGTAAAATTCAACAGTTGTGACATTTACTGCCAGTTCTGCCTTGTACGCAATGTGTGGAACTTACGTCGACTAATTTTGGTGTGCTACCACTAACTTCGCGTCTATCTAGTGCCAAACTTTTGCGTAGGTTTTCTTAACGCTTTTAGTGCCATATTTGCATGTGTAGTTGCACGTCCTCGGGTCTTGAGCCTGTAATTTTAATCATTTTTATTTCGTGGCAATCGACGTATCCATTTTGCTCCCAGATTTAGTGATAATTCCCCCATCCCCACTTCTTCAAAACACTTGATCGTATTCTTTATGGGTCCACCAGTGACTTTAACAGACGATCATTTTACTTTATTCGTAGTTTAAATGAAAAATTTTCGACTATATTCATATAGATTAAATCATGTATGAGATAATTTTAACAGTAATTGCTTGGAGAATTTTGAAGAATATTCCTGGCTTTGCAACGTATGCGTGTTTCTCAGTACTCGAATACGTAATATTGTTCAGACCGAATTGCGTTTCTGAACTGCGACTTCATTAATACCTGCTGTTCTTCAAGAACACGAACATTTTGAACTTTTCTTTTCTCTCGCTTCGTCTTTTTCGTATCCGGTCTATGCCTTTTTCTCTCTGTTCTCTGTTTCTTGGGAAAGGAGGGAATAAGTTCAAAGAAACGCAATCTTAATCGTACGTAATTAAATTTAATTCTATTTGTCTTATATGGACTCGCACTCTGTCCATCCCTCTTACATTCCTTCCTTAGAAAATACTAAATGCTTCCTTAAAGGGGTTACTTCCAGATAATATCCCGTACTTCGTTTTGTTTATAACTGTGTTCAGTTTGTCATAAAAGGATAACTTTTGACTGTTAGGTTATGACCGCCATTTGCTCTGTCTCCACGAGACTGAATCACTGAAGTTATACTGAGGCTTTGCAGTGGCTATTAGTCCTTCTGAACGTTAGGTAAATTATTCTTGATTACCTTTCAGTAACATAGATGATGCAAATCGTGACTGCGTGCAGATTCTTAGCTTCTCTCAAGTGCGAGTTGAAAGGAGCTGTTTTCAGCGTGCCTGTAAGATACTCTTTAATTGATCGCTTCCTGCAACATTCCATTAGTTCGTATATTCGTTATTTTAGATTGTAAGCGTTGTACGGGTTGACGGTCTAAGATGTTTCATTCATAGAATTTACTTATTGGACAGTAGAACTCATTTATTCCTTATATTAGTATAAACGATCTCGAATTTTAGGTTAATACGAATCTTCTGTACGACTTCGAATATTAAACTGTTGACGTTACTGTTTTGCCATCAGCGCGCATATATATGTAAATAAATCCAACTGTCGGAATGATTCTAATGCAAAATCTCGCTTGCAGACTCTTGAGCAGGAAATCCTGAAATTTGTTGCCGGGAATTGCATATATTATTTGACGTGCCAAATGCAGTTTTGAGTTTTTCTAGAATAAAAAATCACTATCGTCATTAGCGCGGGACTTCAGATTGAAGAACGTATGATTTATATTCTTGACTCATAATTTGGTGTCGATTTTATTACAATTTCGGCGGGTAAGATATAGAAAATTTACTTGTGTTACCTATGAAAACAAGGTGACCGATTAATCGTAATTGACCTCTCTTGCATGTGTTTTTAATCCCATATTACCGACGTGCAATTTCCTTTCGCATTGTATATCGTCCCGCAGGCTGAGCTTAACTCATCAGCACTACGCTAACATGTGACTTGTGTGATGTACTTGGCATAAATATCTCGGTATTCTCAGGCGGAGTAACTGTGCGGTAGCGTAGAGGGTGACCATCGCGCAAGTAATGTGCGTCAATAAGGCTTTGTATTATCGTGGAATTATGGGGTTAGTGAATGATAGTCGTCACCGATAGTGTTTGGTGCAGTGTAAAATTGGTGTATAGCCTGTCTTCCAATACGGCAGTAAAGGGTAGGGATTAGGTAAGTCGAGGGACCTCAATTTTTCGCTTAAGCGTTTACAGACAAGTCTTTTGGCTGTAAGACAGCAATTATTTCGTGCTGAGCAGCATTTGCAAAAGTTCATAAATTTTCTTTACCAGGGTATGAGACTTTCCTTGTGTTTATTAGTGTCTTAAATTAAATGAGAGTACGCTTCTACTTCGTTGATAAATTTGTGTTCAATAACTTGACGATTCCTGCCAGTCTGAATAAAGAAAATCATGTAATACAATGTGTTCTTGGCTGTCACTAATTATGATGACCCACCGTTTCTTTACAGGAAAAAATTCATGTTTTAATTCATAAGTTTTGTAAGCATTACCAAGCATAAAAACTAGACAACGTGGGAGAAACTAGTGTAGTTACGCGCGTCTGACTAGGAATGAACATAAAAGCTTGAATTACTTGCTTCTCTGTTGGGATATAGTATTAAATATTTAAAACGAACGAATTCAATTCGAAGTGTTATACTTGTAAAAAACATGCGTTGTTCTAACAATAATAATGGAATTGTAACAAGGTACGCTAAAGGTAGATTAATACCTTTTCTCCCTTCAATTAAATAATAGAGCCAATACATCACCTTCAATGGACAAGTGGACGGAGTAAAACGGTACATAGTTTCACATTATTAAAAACATGCATGATTGCATATATAAACGGAAGGAAACAGTTTTAAAGCACTTTCAAAATTCTTTTCTTTGTACTATACTATAGTAAAAGGTCATCTACCGACAGACGTGAGATAGCGATTTTTGTAAATGCTATCACAAACCATTGATGGAATACTTCTACATGACAAGCTTGCTTTACTGTGGCAACTCATGACCTTAATATTGCTTTAACTTTTGACTGTAAACTAACTAGTCTTTCGGACTGAAGTATCTTGGTGCATCAGACATGAGAGTTCGACAGACAGTTAACGATCATTAGAACTAAATCAGAAGCAAAATAATTTGGCATGGTAAAAATTCTTAAATTACGTTTGAGATTTAATTTAAGTACGATATTCTACATTCATGCTTCGACATGCACGTTTACACACAATTTTTACTACTGATATTTCACCACAGAGACATTGAGTCCAAATGTAAAGCGTTACAGTTACACCTATTTTTAAAAAGATGAGTCCTCGTATTTTGCGTCTTGTTATTGAAGCTATTTATGCCTCACCTGCGGACACATCTTAACTGAAATATTAAGCAGAGTTATTTAAAATTATTAGCATCAATGTTTTTCATCCAAATTGTATTATTGAGCGTGTTACTTCTCATACTACGGTGACCACGGTTGGAAAATCATTCAAACTTAGCTAATTGACGACCTAAATCCTATTGGATACTTTTATTCAGAAATCCTGTATAAATTAATGTGCTCAAGGAGGATTAATTAAGATATCCGTATCTAGGTGTACACAAACGTCCAATTAGGAAAAACGTGGTCTCTCAAATGGAATGTTTTCTACTGAACTGGTAGAAATATCTTCCAATATCATTTAGTAATAAATAGCTGAATCAATACGATTAGTAAGTTTAACATAAATAACTATTACAATTCAAATAACAACCCAGGTTAAGTAACGGTAGTTGGTAAATACAAAACTTATTCACTACGTAACATTAAAGCATCAGTTTACACAATGAATTGAATTGATCCCACAATACTGTACGATTGCATCCACACTCGTAAATTATACTTAACTTCGGAAAAAATTTAATTCAGAGTTGAAAATGGATTGTTTGATATTCGTTTAGAAAATAGATTTCAAGTTAAGTTTCACATATTTTCATTTTGTAAGGCAAGCGAAAATTACATTTGCAAATGTTTTAAAATTGAACTGAGACTCAAAGGCGGTATATGCACGCGAGACAAAATATCAAATTAATTTTCATCGTCTAGTAAAATATTTTGTGCGTGTATGTTGTTGCATACACGCAATCCTATAGAAGCAATTTTAGCTGGGAATTTAAACTATTTCACTGGTAATTTTTTGCTGTCTCTTCCTCTTTGGAAAAAATGTAGACTTTTGAGACTGAATTTTTCAATAAATATATCCTCAACTGTGAGAATAATTCAAACTCTACAAAATTTTTTGTCTCCTCGTAGTGCTCGCTTTATCGCGGCAACTAAACCCTCTGTTGTTTTAATATTCAATCGCAATGTAAGTCAAGTGTTGCAATATTCTATTGTAGGTAATTTTTTAACATTCGATCGTAATCATAGTGATGTAATATTCTATCTCATAAATGAAAAGTACTCGAAAGCAAGTGGGGAAACCCGAAACAATAAAATTGAAAAGGGAAACAATGACTCATCCAATCAATAAACATCTCAAAGAAAACATTAACTAAAAAACAACTAAACAAGAAATATTGCAGGCAGAAATCTGCGCTATCCATTATTCTACAAGTAAACAAACACTTGAAATTCTAAGTAGAAATTTCTGTTAAGTTACGAAGAAACTAATACTTCAAGAGTTGGCACACGCATGCTTCAAGAATCGAGTTCTTTAGTACGGGACAAAATTTGTGAAGTCAAGGGTGCAAAGAACGAATTGAAAGTACAAAATAAGATAAACACTTACAGATAAAATCAACGAAAGAATTGAGCTCTGAAAACCCGAGACTAAAACTTAATAGAAATTTTAGTGTAAAAAAGAGGGATTTTGAGGCAATCGTTAAAAACGGTGGAAATCGTTGAGGCACCGAAGCTTTTTAAGTTCAAAGAGCTAGAGCGAATTATCACGAATTCTAGGTAAATAATAGCTACAAGCGAACCACGTAATGGAGTTACACTACCCAATAAAATTTGGCAAAATTAAAGCAATACAGTACTATGAAATTGAGCTAAACACGGCCCAAAACGTTTGCTACACATTGAGAACCAGTGATCACCTGAGAACGAAGTAGTAGACGTGGTGAGGGCCAGGACGACGTCACGTCCATCACACGACGCCGAAGTGGACAACTTTGACAGTACCGCCTCCTTCTTCTTCTTCCGTTGACAGCTCTGCGCAGATATAGACATGAAAGTAACAATAGAAGTGTGGAATAGTAATTAGTCCAATAATATTATGAGCTATCTTCCTCCAGCGTCAGGATAGTTGGTTTATGAAACGAGTGTGCTACAGTACTTATGAACGGAGAGGTTGAAGGTCTTCTTCTCAGTTCGCTAACGAAATTAAGCTCTTGATGTGAAAGCGAGTAAAAACTGCGAGTATTTGCGAAGTTTAAGCTAGCTTTATAAAACCAAACCTCATACAAGTTCACATCTACAAAATAGCATGCTCTTGTTACGAAACTAGACATCAAAGAACACTGTTGCATATCCATCAATAACTACCAGCTAACATTCGCTGATATTGTACTAGACGAACACAACATACGTGTATTGTAATTTCATATAATACATTTCTGCCATCAACGCATAAAAAACACAATCAGGATATGTTCATTTACGTAATGTAGTGAACTGAGAACCGCAAGTAATAACTCACCTTGGTACATACTTCTATTCAACTCCTCATCAATCGTATCTTCATTGTAATAGGAAAGTTCTTGCGTCACAGAGCTCGGATGACACTTCAATTGCTCTCGACCACCCTCAAGCGGAACGTGTCGTGTTTGTGAACCATTGTAGTCTCCGGCATGTGGAATGCCTGGATCATCAGTAGACGGACTGGAAGACGAATCTGTACTACTAAGAACATGATCTGGCAGACCGGAGTTCTTTGGGTCCTGGAAAGAGGAATGAACTTCTTCCTCAGGTTGAGCAGCCCGCATTTTGGTATCTCTGCTGGAGGTGAGAGCAGCTATGGCAAAGTCCGCAGCGTCCATGGCATCTGTCAAATTTCTCTGAGATCGACGGGTCCTGAAAGGAATTCCTCCAGGATCAGGTTTCTTTTGGGGAAGTCGGTGTTTGGAACTGCCATGCTGGACCGATTTCGACTGGGTTGCTTCTACACCACTAGAAGACATTTCGTCCACAATCTCCCTACTTTCTAGCAACTCGTTGGCTGATGAAGTTTCACTTCGTTTGCTTTTGGATTTGTGATGTCGAGAACCGCGGTGTGTGCTTTTGTGACTGTTATCTTGAGTAATATTGATGGTCACTTTCCCATCCTGGGACGTGATGGCACTCACAGGACTCGTTGCAGTACCAGAAGCATCCACATCTGGGTACAATGGATTAGAGACGCCGGGTGCTGCATTACCGGTCGCAGAACTATGATCTGCTGAACTGGTACTGAATTCGTGAAGATTTTCAATATTCTGTAAGCTGGCATACTTGTTTGTGACAAATTCACGCCCAGAATTTGATAAGTGAGCACTGCTGTCGCGGGCCGCATGACTTACGTGCGGACGCTCAGAATTGTACACTTGCTCATAGGGTATGTCCGAGGATTTCAAATTTCGGTCTTTCAGAGCAGACGCTGGGCTTTTTACATCCGAAGATGCCAAAACGGAAAAATTTTCTGAAGGCTTAGCCCCAGATAAGAATTTATTTCCATTAGATTGATCAACAATTTCTGCAGTGCGAGTGTTGGGAGAAGCGTTGTGCAAACCGTGAGGATTGGAAAAGACGCTTGGACTTTGAGTTAACATTTTTCCAGAAGTGGACGTATAGGACGGATAAGAGACGGATGATGAATAAGGCACGGATGCAGAGGATGAATAAGGCACGGATGCAGAGGATGAATAAGGCACAGATGCAGAGGATGAATAAGGCACAGATGCAGAGGATGAATAAGGCACAGATGCAGAGGATAAATGAGGCACGAGGTCATAGTAAGTCATGGTGGATGAATCAGCAGGATCCAAGGGAGAAGCTTTGGAAACTCGAGGTAGGATGGGGGCAGGAACAGGTGGAGGGAAGCTTGTGGACTGCTGGACGTAGAGCGGGCGGTCTGGCCTCTGAAAGAAGGGAATAAAATTCAAATTTTATCGCTATGATTACATTCAGGTCGCATATTACCAGGCGAGTTATTTTCTTGCAATAAGTACAGACATTGACTGTTCCTAGCAGAGGCCGTGAAAAAATGGCCATACGACCAACGATTTATTTCGTGAAGGACGTCTTTGAACGACAAAAGAATTAAAAAATCGCGCTAAATCAAGTAACTGTGTATTTTCGAACACTTTCTGTGCAGCTACGAGTTCCCGCGCCATATGTAGGACAAGGTTCTTGGACAGGCCTGCATAATTGACTACCTGGTACAAATATACAAAAAGTAAGTAGCGAGGGAACCGAAAAACATTTACTCATGAAATAGTATTCCTTTATGGGTAATTGTGCACTGATATCATGTCCCACTGGGAGTAATGTACTCGGACACATGATTTTAGATTTTCAAAACATTTTATACATTAAATAATGAAATGATACTAAACCTACGGAAGATTATGTAACACTATACAGAAATTTTCGTCTTCTTGATATTTAAAAATTCAAAAACGGATTTCTTCTTGAAAAACAGCGAACAATTCACACTTTGTGAAAAGTTGACAACAAACAGTGACAGCACTGCAATTAAAATAGGATCGTGAGCAAAAGATATCACTATAACTCTTGACAAGAGAAAATTGTGATTGGCTGCGCCTCGTCGTGTGAACACGGGCAATAGAGACATTAAGGCAAGGTGAATTATTAGAGAAAACAATGTAAAATAAATTGCTACACTCCCTAAAAACCGGCTCCACAAAAATTCGATGAACGAATTTTGTTTTTAGATTTAAAACTAAAAATGTAGAGCACTAAAATCCAAAGAACTGCAACAAATTCAAATATCTAAAATTTCAGTCCTTTACAATGAGAAATGAAATACATGACCTACCAGTTCACATCTAAAATTATCTCGAAACGTAATGGTGGTGTAGTTCATGACATTACTGAACTAGGCTTTATTCATTCTACTGATTTCTTCCACTATCCAATCTTTCCCTTGCCAGTGTCTTCAATTTTTTTCCCTCTTGAAACATGAGCCCCTAGGATAGTTACATTGATTGATATAATTTTTTCATGTCCATGGCCACGAGCTTAGATAACCCTACTAATTGAAGGGCATACCGCTGTAGTATGCAATGAATCACAACAGCAAAAAATGACCTAATCGAGTAAATTGAAACTCGTTAAATACGTTTGGTCTAGTTTCTCGTATTGAACATTTGATGATGCAACTTACACTTCTCACGTCATCTGCAGTAACAGGCGCGCCGTTTAGTCTTGCGTTCCCCGTACCTGAAAAGGACGATTACTGATTTACGTAAAAGCTGCCATAAATGATAAAACAAGACAAACATTGCATTTTCTTAATATTCAATAATATTTGTGGTGATAGGAGAAAACCAGTACGCTAAAGAATGAAGCGTTATATGTTCAAAGAAGATAAAATAAAACCCTTTTGATAGTTTATTTTCATGTTGGAAAGTCATAACACATTCTAAGGATCCAGCAAGTTACCTTCGCTCTCGCGGCCATCACCCCCTTGCCTCTCTCCACGCCCTTCTGGGAGGTCGTCGGAGTCTGTGCCGTCTGAGGTGTCGGAGCAGGTAGAGCAGGTGTCAGAGCAGCTCCTGCTGCTGGAGTAGCTGCTGTGGGAGCAATCGTCTGAGCAGCAAGAGCTGCTGCTGCTCCCTGACCAGTCGCTGTCCGAACAGCTGCCTGAACCTGACCAACAAACGTTACACAGTTTCTGATAATCAGCGTTGAGATTATGTGGTTAACCAACAAGCATTGTGGCTATTCGATTTACTGATCAACAAGCGTTGCAGCCATATAGTTTGGTGATCAATCATTTTTCAGATTACACGATTTACAGATCAATGAGCAATGAGATTATGCGGTCAACTGATCCACCAGCATTGGGATTAGCTAGGTCCACTGATTTTTTTTTCCCTCGTGAACGAAGCACCCCTTTCACGAGATTTAATGCAATAGCCCATCACTGTTAGTCGCCTATTAAGAAGTAGGACGCTACGCTCAACCCACAGATCTATAGAATGACCAATGACCTCGGACACGAGTTGTTAATCTTCTGCTGCCGACCGCCATGTGTATACCTTGCTTGACGTAATCCTGTTCTGCTTATTGCTACTACTCGTATCACGCAGAGTTGATGTGGCAATTGGTACGCAGGTTTTAAACTCGGCAATTTCAACTGACCCCTATTAACGTCATCACATTTTAATAAACGTAAAAAGTATATCATAAAATTAGCTGTGTTTTTAACCCTGAAACGACTGATAAAATGAGCTCTTTAATGTAAGCTCTGTGTGGAACGACAATAGAATCTTAAGCTACTTATTTAATATTTCTGTGTTAAGATCATGAATAAAATGATAATAAAGTCATAGAGTTTTAGCCCTTAAAAATTATTTAATAACAATTTACGGACTTGTTAATTTTGATGGGCCTCTCAGGCCCAATTCGTCGATCCAGGATTAAATTCCACTCAACTAGAAACTAAAATAATGGATGATTGAAACTCTTGGAGAAGCACTAGTAGTATTCGCACTTACACACCCTTCTGTAATAAAAATTTTTTCTGTAATTTGTGACCTCCGTTTTGAGTAAGCTTTGTAATGAAGCTTAGTTTTAAAGGAGTACTGGCACAACCTAAGAAATTTATTGAATACATTAATTTTCCAAACAAAGAGAAAGAAGATCACACGTTAAGCAAACAATAAACCCAGGTAAAGGCACGAAAACAACGCTAAATGAACATACTTCAAGAACAGTACTTAAAATATTTGTTCGATAGTAACTCGAGTTAGAGATGAGCTTACATGACGAAGAAGAAGACGATGAGGAGGACCGGAGGCTGTGAGCCCGCTGGAGGGAGGCAGCAGCCAGTTGAGGAAGCCCTGCCCTCAAAGCAGCGCGGTGCAGCCGTACAAAGCAATCAGGGTCTCCCAGATCTCTGGCCAGGCTGTACGCTGGCTGTACACACCCGCTCCTGTAATATAACCGCCACTTGAAACTCTCGGCCATGGCTTGAAATTCTTTGGCATGACTTAAAATCCAGTGGCGTGGCTTGAACCTCTCTGACATGACTTTAAACCCTCCAGCAGGATTTAAAATCCTGTGGCGTAGCTTGAAACCCTTAAGCAAGTCTTGAAACCCTCTGGCATAGCTTGAAATTCTTTAGTTTGACTTGAAGTCCTTTCGCTTGACTTTGAACTCTTTGGCTTGGCTTGAAACGAAGGTGATATGAAATAACTAATAATATTCATAGGGAACCAATGTTGCAGTCCAATCAATGCTAAAGCCATGAAAAGGACAAACTTCGTACAATCATTCTTGTTGACTAAATGAATGAAAGTCAACCACGTGACGCGCCACTCAGCACAAGAGAAGGCAGGAGAAGAGTTAACTTAAAACAACAGTTGAACTGAAGAAAAATTAACGAACATGAAATTATAAATGACGAGACACTGGAAACATGGTTTTCAGATATTATTGAAATGAGAAATGTTAGAAGTTATGCCCCAGAATACAAATTGTAGTTGTAAAGCAAGATAATATGATGCATCGGAATATAAATAAAAACGGATTTAACGATTTTAATCGCCACCAAGCTGTGATCACTGGTGATGACCTAAGCCACTAATGTGCCTAAGCGCCACTGTGCAGACGTATTCGTAGCACCCACGGCTTCAACATCCTAAATAACTTTCCTTTGTACACTCCAAAAGGAGCCCTGGGAAAACGAGAGAAACAACCAACCCATATACACCATAAAGCACCTCCTGCTTATCTTACCCTCATCACTATAACATTTCAGCCAGTACAGTACTGACTGACCTACAGCCAACACATCGTGTCTATGTATCCTCTACATCATAACGACACCTCAGCCAGCACAGTACTAACTGACCTACAGCCAACACATCGTGTCTATCCTCCAACTCATAACGACACCTCAGCCAGCTCAGTACTAACTGACCTACAGCCAACACATCGTGTCTATTGTCCACTCCACATCATAACGACACCTCAGCCAGCACAGTACTAACTGACCTACAGCCAACACATCGTGTCTATCGTCCACTTCACATCATAACGACACCTCAGCCAGCACCAGTAACACAACGACACTCTGCCACATACCTAAGCAGCTTGAAGAACAGTCTACGTGCCAAGGCTCTCACTGGAGGCCCATAGAGCTCTTCAGTGGCAGCCGTGAGGGCGGTAGAGGGGGACAGAAACCCTGACGATAAAGCTGAGGCTGCACTCAAGATACGACTCTCCCACAGCCCCAGGGCTGCAATACCAGTGCTGCTGCCAGGCTCTTTGTCTTCCAGCGACGGGTCTTCTAATTTATCCGTCAGGTCACCACCTCCAGACGCCGCGCTGCTCAGCCCTGAGAAAATAAGTTACTGCTAGATATATGAACAATACAAGCATTATTACGAACTGGACATTGATATTGTGCAAGCTATAAGATCAAGAAATCCATCTAAAAATACTTTGATTACTTAGTTCGGATGGTAGATAAGAAAATGAAGCAGGTACCATGAACTGTGCATATTTTATGTGTATTCATATTTATATATGTACTTGTGTCATGTACATTGTATATTAATTTAGCCATGAGAGTAGCTATGAAGCTATGTAACAATAAATTTCAAAGTATATAAACTGATACATATTTAATAATTTTTATTTATTATTTATTAACCCGGCATTTAGTAGACGTTACGCATAGTTTTAAGTTTAACGAACGAATACTGCACAGCTAGTTCGCACTGATCATCATACAACACTAAAGAAGTAGTAGAAACCTACTTCAAATGCATAAATTAAACACTAATTGAGCAGTTCCTGGTACTTTCCCGTTATGGTATCTGATAGAAACTAATTGTCTTATCATTTTCAAAATATCTTGAAAAACTTTGAATTACAAAAAATTTGCAATCTACTATGAGTTTTAAATTTCTATCAACATCAGGAGAGGATTTCAAAAGTAACAAAGTGGTAAATGTTTGTTACCTGTGTAATACAATGGGTTGTGCTGCTGCTTACAAGCAAAAATGTATAGACTACGAATTAAAATTCAAATCAGGGAAACATGCATTTTTTCGAATAAAATCATTATTCCAAATAAACAAGTAATATAACTATGCGCATGTAATACCAGTACGAGATAATTATTCTTAATTACATCCACTAACGACACCAAAAAATTAAATAGAAAGACTAGAGCACGCCTTTTCTTCAGCTCCTTACGTTCTCACTTGCCTAGACACTAACATCTGTTCTACACATCCTGTTCTGCCCAAAGCAACACTCTTCCTCTCGAGCATCACATTCACGATAGAGTTCTCTTAGCAGTAATCTATCACACACTTTACCAACTATACACACCAGATCAATGCGTTTTCAAAGTTTTAACTTCTACTCATGCCTGTTACTCTCATGCAGATGGATGCACAAGTAATTCACCGCCTATACAGTATAATACGTAAGACAGAAGATACCCAAATCACGCCGACACAATAATATCACAAATTTTTCAACCTTGTACAGTGCTACAGTAAATCTTCAACTTATTTCGTTCCACTGCAAACTCCACCACAATTCTAGTTCAACTCACCTTCCACAAAAATTCTACTTCTGCCACTATTGTCTACCAACCTTCACATCTCTCAACTTCTCAAAATACTAAGCTCTCCTCCTTTTGTCTACTCGTACATTACCCATTTATAGCTTGCTCACCTCAAACTCAAATTTTCCTCCTTGCTTCACTTTCCTAAGGATTTTTCAAACTATTTTTCCAATATATGCACCCATGTCTGAAAATCAATACGTTTTGATCTGTATCGAACACCCATCTCAGGGTACAGTGCCTTAAACATACGTAGGCCAATTCAAGTACATCAGAGAGTAGGGTCACTATTTGCATTACGCATCAAGGAGGCAGATTCACAAGTTAGATCATCCATTACTACTAGTGACAGTGGATAATCGAAGGAATCTCAGTCTCCCGAATCATATTGCCCGAGGCAATAATAACCATGACATTCACCTCCACTGATGTAGACTACGACACCCACCTCCACTGCTGTTGACTACGACACCCACCTCCACTGATGTTGACTACGACACCCACCTCCACTGATGTTGACTACGACACCCACCTCCACTAATGTTGACTACGACACCCATCTCCACTGATGTTGACTACGACACCCACCTCCACTAACGCTGACTACGACACCCACCTCCACTGATATGACGCGATAGCTGTCCACGTCTGATGATGTAGTTAACCACATTACTGATGCACTTTAGAGCAGCACCACCATCCTGCTCCCAGCATAAAGACCTGCTTAGGTTGATAGCTTCTTCCACCTGCCCATGACACAGATATTCCCCCACCAGGACATCAGGAGAGATGCTGCAGTAGTGAGACGTGAGAGCCCGGTTCTCTCTAGCAGCAAGACAACCATCAGAAGTTTCTGTCACGTTCAAAGATTCGTTGTGAACATTTGTAGAACTTTTTGTAGTACTTGAATTGGAGGAGTTGGATACTGTTGATGCGTAGGACACGTGAGACGTGTTGAGCGGATCAGAATCTTCTCGTGGGCTGATTGAAGATGAACCAAGGTCATCACACCGTGGATTGGACACGGGATGTGTGAGGGAAAAGTGAGGAGCGTTGAAACGAAGACACACGAGCGGACCGCGTGCATAGTGTAACATTAGTAACATGGACGAATGTTGCTCACACACGTCCAAGTAACGCTTGACGTTAGCGTTGGCGCTTCTTTTGCTGTCACTGCAGCTGAACACAACGGGGGCTGGTGCCCACGAGATGTGACGCAAGGACGGTTGGTGACAAAAATAATCAGCAAAATCTAGCAGTCTCACAGGAATTCCATCTTCTCCACCCAGTTGTACCCTCACCAAACTGAGGGCCATGTCGAAAAACTGGACCTGGCCTCTGTCATTCGCCACCGCCAGCAGCGCACCTGGTTGCAGCCAGGTGACGTGGGTGGGGCTGAGGGCGGCGCGAGTGAGGTG
>VCRD01001975.1:0-11957 GCA_006783055.1 Trinorchestia longiramus
AGTTTGCTCACCCCTACAAATCTGCGCAGGCATATTACAGCCCTGCCCTCACTGCTTGCCTACTGGTTACCCTCTTTGTATCGCAGAGATACTGTTGCTGCAACTCCAACTCCTGGTGGCGAGAACTCGTGGGGCCTAAATCACTGTGGACGGAAACCCTGAAGATTTGGCCATTTCCCTTGAGGCCATTACTTTTATGCAGAAATAAAGCTGAGTACTAAAGCTCAATTGGTCTTTCAGTTCTCCTCGAGTGGCTGCTATACCGCAGGCAATTTCAACTCATATTAAATTGAAGTTCACCGACTGGTTGACAAAAAAATTCCCGCCTTAACCCAGAAGGTAACACATACACTAGAATGTAGCTCAAACATAATACTGGCCATTGAGGCTGACTGAAAACCCTGGAAGCTACGCTGAATTAAAAATATAAAAATTGTGTGAAATTTTCTTTTCAATGTTGGGTGGTGTAAGACCCTTTATACCTACATTGAACGCATTATATGGTATACATCACATTTATTTAACTTAAAATTAAATACTTTAACATATTACTCGTCTGAAGTGGCACACATGATTAGCTTTTCAATGTG
This sequence comes from Trinorchestia longiramus, assembly GCA_006783055.1. Taxonomy (NCBI): domain Eukaryota; kingdom Metazoa; phylum Arthropoda; class Malacostraca; order Amphipoda; family Talitridae; genus Trinorchestia; species Trinorchestia longiramus. The sequence continues at coordinate 591 of VCRD01001975.1, forward strand.
TACACACTAGAAATGTAGGCTAGCTAATTTCCTCCTGCAACAGTACCAGCATTAATAGAATTCATTTAGAAAGGAAAGCATCTAGATAACTGAAGGTGCAAGTATAAATAACTTGAGGTTTACCAACCTCAGTGTCAAAACATATAAGTGCTGCAATTCAGCATCACAAAAGAAAAAAGAATGGCTACCTGTACTTAGCAACAGGCACTGTTTGTTGTGCAAAAAAAATCATACTTGAGCACACTGAATTAAGATATATAAGCTGTAGACCAGAACTCATTTGTCTACATTAGACACTGTTACACAGAAAAATCCTACACTTAGAGCACACTCAATAAAGGACACAAAATTGTCTAAGGAACTTTTCAGTATACTTGTCAGTATTACACATAAATTCTACAGCTATGCTTTTACTAGAAAGCTGATGATTGAGCATGAAGGACTAAACACATTTTATTTATCACAAACTTGGATGAGATACCTTCCTGGCTCAATGAAATGCCTATACTGATACTTGTCAGTATTATACATAAATTCTACAGCTATGCTTTTACCAGAAAGCTGGTGATTGAGCATGAAGGACTAAACACATTTTATTTATCACAAAATTGGATGCCTATATTGATACTCGTTAGTATTACACATAAGTTCTACAATTATAACCGGCAACAGAATACTATGTTAAATGACTCTGGCCCCTATGTGGACATTACAGTTGGCCACCTGTCTGCATAGGCTATGGCTGCCTTTTCACAATTATGATAATGCACAGTTATGATAATGCTGGTATTAACAGGCTTATGCATCTAAGTATACTCACGATTACGTTGTGCACTTTTACGCAATATCTTACATTTTTTGGTTTGGAACTTAACACTGTTTTTATAAAACACGATGCTGACTATAGGCTACACTGTGCTGTAACTCGATGATGAGACCAAACAACCGGCATGGCGGCACGCTGTTGACGTCACAGCGTCTCGGTATTGCCAGCTAACGAGTATCCCTCTGTCCCTTTTTTCTCTAATACAAATTCCAATTTATTTATGATTATTATATATCCTGACCTGTCAGGACAAGTGGTCTGCGGCCCGTGTTCTGTATCGGGTCTCTGCTTTATGTAGAAAGACCGTGGGTTCGAACCCAGCCATGGACACGAGTTGTTTCTCGTACGCCGCGCCGTGCCCTCAACCCGCTAAGCACTCAACTCCCCGCCCATGAAGACGCCCATCAACTTCCCGGGATCGTTGCATTGAGCTCACCATCACCCTTACTCTTAGAATGTTAACCTTAAGAATTTGAGAAACCAATGTACTAATGTCTACGTACTGTATACTCGATTGGAAATAAAGATTGTTTGTTTCACCCCAGTCAACTCAAAAAGCGGAAAATTATACCTAACACCGCTTGAAGAAAACGGTCGACCGTGTTAGGCTACTGTGACGAGTGGCTAGATGGTGACATGGTGTATCGTCCGGCTCTTTGGTGATAATCAGCTGGAAAATACATCCTGTTTTCAGCATTTAAATATTTGTTCCTAATTTTTTTTATATGTCAACACATTTTATTACACTATTATTAAATTCGTAGCATTTCATGCGAAAAAAAGGCAGAGGAGGAGACGGGCTATGTCTCTTCATCAGGGGGAGATTCAGATGCCTGGTCCTTCATAGATTCTTCTTCTGAAATAATTCACCCAACTCTTTCTTAACCCGTATCTTCAAGTCAAGTCATGATATCGGATGGCCTCTGCCCACAAATCGGGGACACGGGAGTTACTGGATGACCAGCAGCTTTCTCTGTCCCCCATACCAGCTATTGAAATCATTCAAAAAAAAATTTTAATCTGGAGGACCATATTTTTGAGGGGTTTTCACCTGAATAAAGGTATTTAATTACTCCAGCTCAGCACACTGGTGGAAAATGCCACAGAGCAATAACCCAACTAATCTCACTATTATATTGGTGGAACACAACATGGAGGATGCCTCCACAAACAGAAAGTTTTTTTACCAATCATTTGGCACATAGCAAGGCTCTGACCAATTCTGGCTTTGAAAAGGAAGGAATAGCCAACATAAAAAAATCTAGATAGAAAAATTATGATTGTCCTGATGAAAAAATATTGGTTTCACCATTCCTGAGTGTTCCAGAAATTAGAGCATGGAAGGTCAAGCATTGCTTGCCAGCCAACCAAACCACTTCATTGGGAGTGATTGGGCCATTTGGGGAGGACACCAGCAGTGAGGAATTAACTTAAGCACTGATTGCTGCTGGCTATGGAGTGAGAGTTGAGTGTATATTCAAAGGTAAAGATAAAATAGTAACTGCTTTTTTCAAGGCAGTATTCAATACTACCATTCTGCCTGAGTTTGTACAGATTGGATACAGCAGAACTGAGTAAGTACATACATAGGTAAATCATTGCTATGTTTTTGGTGTCAAAGGTTTGGGCACAGTGCTGTAAATTGTAGAGCTGCCTCCTGATGTGTAGTGTGCAGTGGTGCCCACAATAGTAAAGATTGTCTCTCCCCAAATATGCACCTCTGTTGCAATTGCAGTGGTAACCACACTGTAAATTATGGAGGTTGTCCCTAGATCAGGCAAGCTAAGGAAGTAGAAAAAGTTGGACAAATTCAGAAGCTCTCCTATAAGGATGCTCCAAGGTAGGTCTTGCATGCAGGAGGGACTTCCTTGGTGCAGCCTCTCTCTGATCGAACCTTGAACATTCCAATGGTGATGCAATCTGGTGGTAAGGTTCAATACTCTTCTCAAGCACAAACTCTACAACTTGTCTCTGTTGGCACTCAAACTGGAGATGAACTTACTGCTCTAACATCTCCAAATGTCACTGTAACCAAATTAGTTGAGTTGTTGACAAGAATACTCGCAGCTGTCACTCGTCAAGAAAAGGCTCTGAATCTGGAAGATCTAATAAGAGAAATTACTAAAAAATACTTTCAAGTCTCAAGTACTGAAAACTTCTGCTAACAATAAAAGACCATCTACAGCAGAACCTCAACATGATGCTTGCTCTGACCCATCTAACTTAATGACCTCTCATGACTTGCCAACAACTCAAGTGACACCTGCCTCCATCTTAGGAAGACCAAACCCGAGAAAAAAAAACACACAAGACTAATGCCCAATTTCATCCTCAGCAACAAAGAATAAATCCTTACATACCTCTGAAAAACATTTTTGCACAATGCACAGCACTAAACCCACAAATAAACCTTCAAAATATCTGGAAACAAAGAACTAAAGGTCTTACTGTGGAATTGCAGAAGCCTTTCTAACCAACTGAGCAATTTTAAAATAAAGCTATACTCTCTTAGACCCCAAATTGCATGCCTAAATGTAACTTGGCTTACTCCCAGATCTGAACCAAGATTTGTTAACTACACTGGCATATATAGACATAGAGCAGTTGATCAGGTTGGAGGGATTGTAATTCTAGTAAGATCAGACATAACATCCTCAGAACTACATCTCACTCCTTTCAATCAAGGATTTCTAGAAGTCTTGGGTATAACACTGTACAAGCAAAATAGTTCTTTTCTCTCAATTCTGTGCATCTATAACCCCAATAAGACAATCACCACCATGAATTCCTACACTACTTTGATCAACTACTGCCCACTCATGTCATAGTGGGAGATTTTAATGCCCACGATTCACTGTGGGAACTAGCTAAGTCACCAAACACCAACCAGAAGAAACCTAGAACAAATCCTAAAAAATAATTCTTCTCTTGCTCTGCTTACTCCTCCTTCCCTATCCACTTACTTTAATGTTCATCAAAATTTCTTCTCTACCCTTGATCTTACTCTCCTCTCAGCTGTTCTGCAACCTATTGCTTCCATATTAACAGAACAAGCTCTGGGCACTGATCATTATCCTAATGTTACATGTATTGGAATAGAACCTTCATCAGTTAGGTACAAGTCCCACCCATCCTGGAGGTTTAGTAGTGGGAAGTGGGTGGATGGGTCTGTGGCACTGCAACAACCAGAAATGCCTGAGATATTAGATGTAGAACAGGGTTTTGATGAGTTCTGGAAAAACTTGATTTAGGCCAGTGTTGCAACTTCTGAACAAACAAAGGAATACAGATCCTGCTATAAAACGTGGTGGTCCCCTAGATGTGCAGAAGCAGTGGAAGCAAAATGACAAGCAAAAAGGACACTGATATCCCAGTCTTCAAACACTAATTTAATAGAATTTAAATGGTGTCAAGCAAGAGTAAAGTTTGAAGTTAAAATTGCCAAGAAAGCATCTTGAGTCAATTTCTGAGATAAAATTAATTCTGGAACACCAATATCCTTGATATAGAAGCAAATAAAATGCCTTCACACCCCTTTTGTTGGAAAAGTGCAGCCCTTCATCTCACTGAGCTCTATTTTAACAGACTCAGACTCTAAAACCAATGTGCTGACTGACCATTTTGAATAAACCCTTGGTTCCTCACCTCCAACCTCATTCCCTCAGTTTGTTTTGCTTCGACTTGCTCTTGCCTTAAGCAGTTCAGTCCCCTTTAAATAAATCATTTGCAGGAGGTGAATTAGATAGGAGTCTGATCTTGCTGAGAAACACTGCTCCTAGATTGGTGTGTGTGCGCAATGAGCACCTGAAAAATTTACCAGATATTTATTGGGGATGGCTTCTCAACTTGTGCTGTAGCAGCCTTAGTTTGGGTGTCATCCCAAGGTCAGGCAACTCAATTTAATTATTTGTATCCCTAAACCTTTTAAAGCTTTAACTGCTGTTGTCTTTCTGCCCCATATCCTTGCACTCCTGCCTCTTAAAATTGATGGAATGAAGGATAGCCCAGCACCTTACTCTTTATTTAGAACAAAATGGGGCCTTTAGAAATTCATGGAGGGGTTTCAGACAGTAGCTGGCGGCAATTGATCAGGTTGCTCGTCTTGAAGCTGCTATTTGTTCGGAAATTGCCAGGAGTGAAATATTATGTCTTTTTGTGGATTTAACTGATGCATTTAATACTATCTAACCCACAGGAGTCCTCTACAAGCTGGGTTTGTGTGGTGTTCGGGGCTAATTCTGCGATGGCTTCACTCGTACCTAACTAACCGCTCTATCCAGGTATACTTTTAGGGCTCTTACTCCTCAGTAAGAAGAGCTAGGAGCGGTGTTCCACGGGGTGGTAACTTGTCCCCCATGCTTTTCAATCAAATGATGTCTGATATTTCAATTCAAACTCAGGTGCAGTTGTACAAATATGCAGATGACCTAACGTTTTTTACAGCACACAAGGACTTAAATGTAGCAACCGACAAACTTCATATGCTAATAGATTTCCTTTATACATGGTTGCAACAGTGGGACCTTGAAATAAATTGTACTAAAACAAAGACCTTGTGCTTCACTAATATAAGAGTAACTCCACTCCCTATTTTCTTGTGCTGACAATCTCTAATTTTTGAACAAAAACTTAAATATTGTGGAGTAATTTTAGATGCTCCAAAATTATGATAACCTCAAATGAATTACTTGAAACCAACCGCCATCCCAATTCTTATTATATTGGAATCAACAGGCACTGGGGTGCTGACCGTGAGGTATTACTAAAACTATAAAACTTTCGTTTGCAGTCCTCTTGAGTATGCTACACCATTATATGGAACACAGCTCCCAGTTATCTCTCCAAGTTAAACAGCATCCAGAACCAATGCCTGCGCATTGCAACTGGGTGCCGTAAAACTATTCCTATCACTTCCCTTCAAATAGAGGCCGACATTCCACCTTTGACTCTACACTGAGAAGAATATCATGCAGGTACTACTGTAGACTGCTCCAGCTGCTTCTCAATCTAGCCACTTCTGAGCTGGTTCATAGGTTAAATACCTCAAATTGGTTCTTCTTCCCTATTGCCCACCTTTATCTCGAGTGCGAGAGCTATTTTTCCCAAAGTTGGCCTCCCAACTCCCTCTGGAAATGCAGCTCCAATAATCTCGTCACTTCCTGCTTGGTTCAGGATGGATAATTGCATTCTGACTGAATGTTTACCTTCTTCTGTGTCTTCATTAACCTCCCAATCAGTTATCCAAACCTATAATGAACTAATGGATACAAAGTTTGCAGATTACATAGCTATATTCACTGATGACTCGCGAATTACCGAGCCTACTTGTTCCTCCTCAGCCGCGGTTGTGGTCCCTTCAAAATGAGTCACGCTAAATTAGAAACTTCTTCCACAAAAACAGGTAATAGAATGTGAACTGCATGCAAAACATGAAGCCCTGTCTTGGATCTCGGACAATTTTGGCTCCTCTGATAAGTATGTCATTTTTTCTGACTCGTTAAGCTCCCTATATTTGATTTGCGACACAAAACCTAAATACTACATTCCTTTGGTCTACAAAATACACAAGTTGATTAACATTATTTCCTCATTGTATTAGAATGCAGTTTATTCCAGACCATAGAGGTGTGCCGGGTAATGAGATTGCAGGCTGTGTTGCTAAAGCGGCACATTTACTGCGATACCGCACACTGACGCCCTACTCTAAGGAGGAAACAAAGTCTTGCATATAAAGCATTTAAGACACGTTGGAACTCAACATGGCTTCAGCAAGTAAGGGTAACCGGGAAGGGGCATCACCTTCCCGGTGCAAATTAAAGATAGTTCTAGTAGTTGGTCCTGGGCCTCCCATAGGAACCGTCATGTGAAACTGCCTTTGCTAGGCTACGGGTTGGGCATAGAGGTTTTAGGTCCCAATTGTTCCATTTCAATCAGATAGATAATCCCAATTGCCCTTGTGGTAAAGTAGAAACTACAGAACATGTGCTCTTTAATTGTTTAAACTATTCTGATGAACGCGCCTACCTAACACTCTAACCTCTAAAAGTTCCTGCTTCCTTGAAAAACATATTAGGAGGTGGCCTCTTTCCTGAAAATGTACAAAAATGATCATAGAGGCTCTTTTTCGATACTTGGAAAAATTCATAAGTTAGAAAATATTTAGGATCAAATAAATGAATAAACAAATATCCAGAACCTGATACAGACTGGCTCTCAAATACGTTATGGCAAACCTGATTCTGAATAGTTTCGATTTATAGAAACAAAAATAAAGACCAAGTAGACTAATGTGACTAACCTCCATTAGTACTAACCCTAATTCTTAAAAAACTAGTGTACCCAGTCGTCAAAAATGATGGCAGTGATTCTGTGATAATACCCGTGTCATCAAAAATGATGGCAAATACTGTTGGAAAAATATTAAATAAAATTACATATAAGAATGGAATGCAATGTTTAATTTTATATATATTTACAAAGGACAAATGTTTTAATTGAGTATTTTTTTTAATGATAACATTCTTAGTGAAAACTATGACACTTAGTTTTCTACTACTGAAATTGACTGCAATTCGTGTCATGTTCAGGTACAATGTACCCGAATCATAGGGCAATACCCCGCCGAATTCTGTATCCACGATATGGACTCAAGTATATAAGGCTCTGGATCTCTCTAATTTGTTTGAGAGTGACACAAAATTTCATTCTCAGTATTGGATAGTTTTAGAATAGAGATGGGAAACACTCCCTTAAGCAGCTCTGATATAGGTTACTGTAAAGAGTTGCCACCTGTAAGAGGGGATGTTTCCTTAGTCTCTGACAACCCCTAATTTCACTCCTTTAGAGATATGCCCTCAAGAGTTGTTTTGTAATGACCCTTTTGGTCAAATAAGATATTTTTCCTCTTGACCTTAAGAAGCTCCAGGCTGTGCCACCCAGGCTGGACCTTCAGTACAGATACAACTCATGCGTGGCACAGGCTTGGGCATGCCTTAACAAGTAACAGTAGACCTTGAAAGTAATATACAAAAAAATAGAAGAAAAAATTGTGAAATGAAATATTGTTTTTATTGAAATATTTATAGAACCTGGAATAGCAGAACCCTTGCTATCTTTCACTAAATATTTGAACCTCCCTTTATTGCAGGTTGATACAAAAGAAACATCATGGACAAAAGAAAAAATTAACCTACCTTCTGACCAGGGGCTATATGGACTAGTTTTTGAAGCCCTAAATAAACATGACAAAGAAGTAGAAAACTGTTTTTTTAACTGTGGTGTTTGACTTCATGCTGTGGAGCGCAAAGACTACTTGAGCATTTTAGAGGACTCTAATTCTAGCAGTAGGTTAGCTTTCTACAAGTGACAGTTTTAGATCTATAATGTAAGAATATACAATATAAATAAGGCTACATGTCAGTGCCTTGGAAATGAATTTTAAATTTATGGCCAACTGTAGTTTTAGCCGTTTTTGACTTTTAATTCCCTCTTGAACACGTACAGCAGAATGGCCTCCCGAAGTTTTTTACTTGAGTGTCAGCCTCGTTTAAGATAATTCTTCAAAGGCCACCCAGGGTCATTTCATGGAAAAGACCATAGTACTCACTGGGAGAGCCAGCTTCTCATAATCAGATCCTCATGCATGGCAGGTAGTTACACTATTATCCTGGTGACTAATTGTTAAAAATCAGTCTCTTATTCCATGCAAGCACTAGGAAATTCATTTCTTCCACAACAATCATGCATTCTTCATCCAGCCCTACAAGGTACCTCATACCAGTCTTCAACACACTTAGCATTCTACTGTTTCTTTACATACTGCTCACAAACTACACCCATAAAGCTCTTTTGCTCATGCTCATATTTGCTGTGTTCTCAAACCAGATGTTCAATTGTTTCCTCTTCTTCTGTATGACTCTGCATACATGACCTGTTATAGTCCTCATTTCACGTTCATGTGTGACTATTCACACATGATGCTTTCTCTTGATAGTGAGCAGAATTTGCCACAATATCTATTATAGAACATTTCAATCTTTAGAACATTCTTATTATTATACCAAGTTAAGGTGGTCTTCTTAGTCATGCTATGCTTCTATTTGTTTAGACCATGCTCTTTTGTGTCTTTCAATTTCCTTTCTCTGGTCCCATAGGTCTCCCAATTCTGATACAATTTTATGAATCTTGAGCTTTCTTGGATGCCCCTAGCAAAATTTTGTTATTGATTTTCACTCAGATTTTATTCAAAAATTTGTTTACCCCACCTTTTATTCTCCATTTGCTCAATTTTCAACTTATAATTCACCACAGCCTTTATCATTCTTCCAGAGAATAGACTCTACCCTATATTCCCTCTTGTTGCTTAAACACCCATCCATTTTACGAAGCCTAATGCCAAACACCCAACCCTGTCCTACAGCACCTCTAACTTTTCAAGGTCTTTGCCGTTCCATGCCTTAACATTCATACCATAAATTACACGTGGTTCAACAACATATTTCCACGTTTCTCTAACACATTTGTACTTGCTTGCTCTGTACTTGGCCACATTGCTTTATATGGGCTTAAACTTGGACTTAGATTTGAGGGCCAGCGTTTGGCTGGACATTTTTAATGGCTTTTAATTCCCTGTTATACACTCACACATACAACATGGTGGCATCCCTGAGTTTTTCTCCTGTGAGCCAGGGTCGTCTAAACTAATTCCTTTAAGGCTTCCTTGAGTAATTCAATGCAAATGAACCAGAAAAGTGAGGGCATCACTGGGAGATCCAGTTTGTCATAAACAGCCCCACATGCTAAGCAGGTAGTCATATTTTAGTCAAGGAAACTGACGATTCAACATCAATGTTGCTTATTCCATTAAGAAATTTTTCATTACATCCACAACAGTCATGTTACATTCCTCATCCAGCCGTACAAGGTATCTCATACCAGAGTCCTCTTCAACACACCTGGCATTCTACTGGTTCTTTCCATACTGCTCATGGACCTCATCCATGAAGCTCTCTCGCTCATGTTCATATTTACTACATTCAAAGACTAGATGTTCAACTGTTTCCTCTACTCCTCTGTTACACTGCAGACATAACCTTGTATTCCCCTCATTCCACCTCCATGTTCACCTATTTACACTTGATGCCTCACTTCTGATGGCAAACAAGAGTTGGCTGCCAAAACTTGCATCATAAAACATTTCAAACCTTGTTACATTCTTACTGGCATACCAAATTAAAGTAGTTTTCCCATTTATACTACGCTTCCATTTGTTCAGACCATACTCTGTTGTTAGTTTTTCAATTTCTTTCTTCCATATATTGCAATCCCACTCCAGTCCTTTACTTCCATGATTTCTCAATAACCAATCATCCATAGGTCTTCTAAATCTAACATGAACGATCTTCTGAATCTTCAGTTGTCTGCATGCCCCCAGCAAATTTTCTCCCAAAGACTTTCACTCAGATTCCATTCAAAAAATTTTTTAACCTACATTTTATTCTCCATTTGCTCAATTCTTACCTTATAATTCAACACGGCCTTTACCGTTCTTTCAGAAAACAGACTTCATCCTAGATCTCCTCTAATAGCTTCTACAGCCGTCCATTTTTGGGCGCCAAATACAACGCACTGCCCTATTCTGCAGCACCTCCAACTTTTCAAGGTCTCCATTCCATGCCATAACATACGTGCCAAAAATTACGCTAGGTACTGCGACATACTTCCAAATTCCTTTGATGTATTCATACTTATTTGCTCTATATTTAGCCACACTGCTCAGTCTTCCCCACCACTCCATGGCTTTTGCCACTTACTCAATTTTTGCTCTTGCATATCCATCTTCACACAACATACATCCCAGGTACTTAAATTCCTTAGTTCTGTCTGTCTTAACTTCTCCAATATTCCACTCTCTATCTCTGTCAGTCTCATTACTATTTATAACCATGACTTTACTTTTATCTCCTTCAAATTTCATCTTGGAATCTCTACTGTATCCATCCACAATCTCAAACATCCTTTGCAGTTCCTGCTCTGATTCACTGACCACAACATCATCAGCATACAACAAACAACTCTGTTTCTCCTCTCCAACTTTCAGTACAAAACCACTAATTCTCAGGCAGATAGCTAATTCTTATGTGTATAGGCCAAACAGTAAGGGAGATGGGGTACAACCCTGTCTCACTCCCTTTACACTCCTCACCTGTCCCGTCACTAAATCTCCCAGCAGGTATACTGCACATGTCGCTACAAAGGCCCCTGTCAAACGCTGACCCTCAAATCTAAATGTATTCTCATACAAAACATTCACAATGTTCACTATCTTCTCACTAAAACCAATTTTTCCTAACATGTCTAGCAACCTCATACGGTCTACTCTATCATATGCCTTCTCAGTATCCAAAAACGCAAGATACACTTTTTATTTTCCGTCCTCTTTCTCTCAGTTATTTCACATATTTCAAACAAATTATCTTCATCACATCTATCTCTCCTAAAACCATTCTGGTTTTCTCCATTACTCTTTGTTATTTTACTAC